>JAJOOR010005570.1:0-58562 GCA_036250505.1 Solanum acaule
AACTTCCGAAGCACATTTTTAAGAACTTTTGGGTCAAATTCAAATATAATCATTTCATTAAGTTCTCGACTCCAAACTCACATGTGAGGCTCTAGTTTCACTCTATCATTTTCCGAGTCGTTACAGATACTCTTGAGATTCAACTCGCAAGTTACATTATTGATGTTCGTGAAATTGATGAAAGGTTCTCCGATCTAAATGGATTTTGTGATCTTTCCAAAAGATTAGTCCAGACAAAAAAAACATTCAAATTATTCTCAGGTATTCCGCATAGTGAAACTTGCTCTACTTCTACCAGTTGTCACTGTATCCATTGAAAGAAATTTCTCAACAAAGAAGTTTATCAAGAATGACTTACGGAGTCAAATGAGTGATGGTTTTTAGTGATTGTTTGGTGCCTTTTTAAAAAAAATGTATTTAATAGTATTTCTAATGATGCTATTATTAAGACATTTCAAGATATGAAACCTCGTAGAGTACAATTGTAATGATGTATGTAGTTGCCTTTTCAATTGTAAAATTATATTTTGATAGGCTTCACTATGTTTTGTTGTACATTCTGTGTTATGATATTTTGTATTCCTTGTGTTTTTTGAAAACTTGTATGAAAACTAAAATTACTCACAAAGATATTCAGATGGAATGCAAGGGGAGTTGTAATTTGAATGGTACGCCTACATATTTCTTTTCTTTTTTTTCTTTTTTGATAAATAAAGAAGCTAAATCAACTACCTAAAGAAATATTCAACACAACATGCAAACAATGCTAGATTTTAGTTACTCAGTACAATCAACAATCAACAAACCTTAGTCCTAAACTAGTTGTCGTTGACTACATAAATTCACCAGATCTGTTCTGTTATTTCAAAACCCTCATTTCACCACACATGAGTGCAATCTATCCCCTTCCTAGATCGATGCATCTTGAGTAACTTAATATAAGTTTCTATATTTACATTGTCAATTATCCTAGTGCAACTCATTCTCCTTTACCTGGCTAATGTTTTGCAAGTCAAGAAGAGGCTCTCCATTTTCTTCTTGAAGACTGAATGCCCTCCTATGACATCCAGTAGAAGCCCAGGAATGGATCAAATCTTCTCTATCTACTCTAAAACTAAAATTAGAAAGGAAAGGAAGGGAGCAAAATTCTGTACATAGCACTATATTTATTTTTTGGACCGTGGTATTCGGGCTAGCTTTCACGTATATCGACTAATTTCACGAGATATGTGTCACTTCTCACCCGCAACAGGTACTACTAGGTAACTTTGTCTACTAAAGTTAGACAGTTGAGAAGAATCTCATCTGCGATTTGAACCTGAGACCTCATGGCTCTCAACCACTTCATTGAGGCCTTTTCCCTATATATTGGGGTGGTGAATGAACACCAGGCTCTTTCTGATCCACCAATAAAATAACGCTAAAAGTCCCATGCTACAGTACACGTTATTGGGAGTTTTAATCCAACTAAAATTTTGAAATAAAAGAACATTCAATAAAATAAGAAGAATAGTTAAAAGAAAACCTTGCTGAGATGAGCGAGGGTTTTGAGTAGCGGAAGAGCGGGATCGTTGAAGTACCCTCATTTCAAAGCTTAAAAATGAGGAAGGTTTTGATTTTGCCTCATTTATAACAAAAGCAGGGAGATTTCTTTGACAATAATTTTTGCCAGTGATCAATTGGGTTAGCTACTCCCTCTTTATTGGACACCCTGAACTCTCTTCACTCTAAAATAATACATACCGAATCACCTCTACTACAAGCCTGTCTTTCTCCTCAACAGAAATACCAAATTGAAAAATAATCTTCCTCGGAACTAGACAAACTGTAATGAAAAATTAGCAATAATTTCAGTTATTTTGATTTTCTGAAACTGGATTTTGGGGGAAATACTAAATTCATACCTTTTTGCCTCCTTTTCAACGATTTTTCAATAGCTCTGCTTGGGTTTTCAATGTCAAAAGAGAACGAAAGAACAAAGTGAATTGTGAGGGTTTTATAGTTGCCGGGTTGATATTTGGGCTTTGTTTTCCCGCTATAAAAGGTTGGATACCATGATGTGGTATATATACCGAATGCCATATCGAAATCGAAATTTTCTATATGGCACCATAAATATTATGGTATTTGGTACACATTTTAAATTAATTTGGTATTCAATATGATTTTTGGTATTATAATTATATACTAAAATATCATATATCGGAAGTTTTATAATAATATAAAAATAATCATATATATGATATTTTATACTCTTACTACGTAAATCACCCGCGCTTCACACTGTGGTGACCTACATCAATAATCTTGTCCATGATCATTCGATTTCATTATCAAGTGAGTACATTGAATTGGCAAGAATATTTTATCCAAAGACGAATTGTAATAGTCTTTTAATCCTACAATCAAAAAATATTAATTCTAAGTCTTAATACATTTAATTATTGATTGTTCGTTTAACTCTTAACTTTTTCATCCCTTTAGATGTGAATCCTGGGATAATAGATCTATTCAAAGAGAATAAGATATTTATCATTCTTTATATTTATCTTTACAAAAATTAATATAAACATTTTATTCATCAATTTCTAGTGTTTTCTCTTATACAAGGCCTCTGCCTACATAATACAAAAGTTATGCATCTTATTGAATTAGTTGTATACTGATAAAGTTGATGAAAATTCAAAAGCACATCTCTTGGAGTTTGATAAAATAAAATAGGAAGAACAAATTATTTAGAATAAATTATGCCTCAGCAAGTCCTCTAATTCAAAATCATCCATTGTCAATGACACTAATTCACTAGCCACAAGACATTTTTTTATTGCTATTGTCAGTGCTTCCCTTTTAATTTTCAGGTTTGACATTGTTTGACACTCAACTTCCTCATATATCTCAACTCATATGTCATTTAGACCACTATCACGACCCAAGGGTACCTCCTAGACATAACAGGACACATAGAACCCCGAAAGGAACCATGTAAGCCACTTAGCATATCACAACATAAGGATAGAACAATAAAGAGTAAAAAAAAAATGCATTTCTATTCCAAAATTTTCATAAAGGAAAGCGGAAGTCTAGACTTGTCTCATTTAGCCATCTATTACAATACTTGAATCAAATAGGGTCACAGCCCTTACAACATAATCCGAAAGTCAAATACAAGAAAAAGGAAACTACAAAGATATCATCCGTCCTCGAACAATAAGGACCCACCACAAGCAAGGAGAAATGAACATATCCAAGCTCTAGCCACGATGGGAACCACCTTGAGAACCGGACCCTACACTTGGGGAAAATGTAGGAAAATATGGATTACACAAAAATGCACTAAAAATGATAGCCATGCGTAAAATCATGAAAACATGCAAAAAGAGACATTTTAGTTGAAAGTATGTCATTTGCCAAGTTCGAAACTCATCATGAATACATTGTGAAAGCATAAGTCATAAATCATATTTCATACATAAATCATCATACCATAGGAGAAACATACTGTTATATTCTAGGTGTTTTGATGATCTTCACAAATGCAGGGACCCGGTCCCTGGCAGAGTGCTCTCGTCTATATTCATCATGGAGTACAACTATAAAGTTGTCATGTCAACTGGTAGGTGAAAAGTGCAGTGTACTACATCAATAGGAAGAACGGATGAGATTTTCTGTTTTAGTGGCTCACAATTGTAGGGACCCGGTCCCTGGCAGAGTTCTCTCCATCAGATGTATAATGGGATACAACTGGAAAGCTATCGCGTCAGAGGTTGGTGAGGTCTTCAGTGTACCACACCAATCAGAATGGACGAGGTTGTTTGTCCAGCGGTTAATACGTCTTTATGATTGATATTTTCAACATGACAAACAACATATCAAATTCATTCATTAAAAAGAGGAAGAGAGCCAGCAAGCCTTTTCAAGAACTCCCAAAGAACATTGCAAGGGACTTGGTCCCTACAAGACTGCGATATGAAAAGGTGACAAGACAGCCGTCAGAAAAGTTGCCACCTCTGATGTGGTAGGTGAGCAACTTTTCTAAACAACAGACTTTTGGCCAATAAGGTCATCTCAAGAAGTTTGTGTGTATTTTATATAGTCTGCTCACCAAAACACAAACTCAAGATTTGGCAAACAAAGTTGTGAATTTCTGAAAATTCATAAGCTAAAAAAGAAAAGGCCGTCTTCAAGGAAGAACAATACTCATGCTCAACAAATGGATCTGATAGAGTGCTGAAGCATCTTTGTTGAGTTTGACTTTTGTATCTATCATTTTATAAGGTTCATTTAAAAAACAGAACCTCAGTTTTTGCAACTTGAAAATTCTTAAGAACACTTGCAAAGACCCATTTTCAAGAAGTATCATCCTTAAGAGCAACAAGGACCTGATAGAGTTGCAAGCTGTCTAGTTGTCTTAGGATTATATCTTATGTGCTTATATTGTATATTTGTTCCTTATCTATAAAGGATTCAGATATTTTGTTCGGTGTGTGAAAGTCTAAATCGGTTAGAATTAACAGATTTAGTGGGTAGTGTTGTATCTGCTTAGTCAAATTCCAAGTCATCTAGGAGCTAGTTGATTTAGTGGGCAGTATGGTATCTGCTTAGTTGAATTCTAAGTTATCTAGGGTTGATAGCTTAGTGGGCAGTGTGGTATTTGCTTAGGCTCAGTAAGTAATAGAGTTATTAATTAGTTATGAGATTAATAACTTCTTGTCACTTTGGATGTAACTGTGTTTCACTTTTGCTTGAAGAGATTAGTGAAAATAGTTGAAAATCCTGTATGACAGGTCGTGGTTTTACTCCCTTGAGCAAGGAGGTTTCCACGTAAACTGCTTGTGTTGTCTTCTGTTTATTGCCTACTCTTTATTACTGTTCTTGCTGAGTCAAGGGACCTGGTCTATTGACTGATAATGGACGCGTACATCTTAATAATTGGTATCAGAGCAAATGCTCTCTAGCTGGTTAACACCAAGAGAGATTCATGTGGAATGATGGTTGCTCCATTGAATAGAAATCAAGAAGCGTCAAAGAAGGAGTTGAAGAAATACAAGTCTCTAGCTCTCAAGGTGACATCTGGTGAAAGTTATGATGAAGATGAGGACATGACATACCTTACGAGAAGGTTTCAAAAAATAGTGAGGAAACATAGAGGTTTACGAAAGGCAGGAAACTCAAACAAAGCTGCAAATGCAAACTACCTATGCCACAAGTGTTGAAAGCCAAGGCATTTCATCAGAGATTGCCCCATGCATAAGGTCGAACACAAAGACTACCCAAGGCCTAGAGGAGATAAATACAAGAGAAGGGACCCGATCCCTGATAATAAAAGGAGAAAAACTGCAGCTCACTATGTCGTGAAGAAAACACTTGCTGTCTTGGGTGATTCCTCAAGTGAATCAGGGGAGTCAGAACATCATGAAGATGCATCAATGGTCACTGTTAAAGAAGATGAAGATGGGCTTGATGCCATGTTTTCCTTCATGGAAAAATCTAATGATGAAGAAGTTGACGAAGTGGTAACCCTTTCTGACCTTAAACAAAACTTGAATGTGTACTCTGTTAGAAAGTTGAGGAATCTGGCTGCTGTGTTGATTGACTTTATTACTGAGTCAAAAATTAAAAAGGACTCGATGAACAACAGTCTAGATATTTTCATGAGGAAAAGTTAGCGCTGGTTGACCACATGTCTATTATGGAGGAACAATTGATAGTTCTGGAGACTGAAAATCTAGAACTCAAAGAAAAACTAAAAACGCTAGTGAAAAATGTGGCAGAGGAAAGGGAGAAGCTAGCAACCTGCAACTAGAGCTAGAAACTCGCCTGAATACTGCTGAAACCAAACTTGCATTGGCTTTGGAGAGAAATAATCAAATAGAGAGGGACCTGGTCCGGCTTAGAGAAGAACTAGAAAAATCTATGATATGGGCAAGTTCTTCTAAGCTACTCTCTAGTATTACTAGTCAGGGCCAAAACAGTGGAAAGGGGTTAGGAAGTCTGAACATTAATCCTCCTTATAATCCTCACAGTAAGTATATGTTTGTATCTAACAATCTGTTGTGCCTTCATTGTGGCCGCAATGGTCATCTGAAGAAGGATTGTCTAGCCTTTAAAAGGTCTCAAGAAAACCTTTCTTCCTACACCAGACAGAAAGCTGCACAGAAAAGGGACCTCCTCCCACTGTCAGAACTCCCAAAATGAGAAATATTGTTCTGCCTCATTGGTCAAAAAGTTCACTTATCATGCCTCCATCTGTTTACTGGGGACTCAGACTGAAATGGGTTCCCAAGGACAACAAGTGATATGGTATGCAGGTGAGAGGAAGTAGCAGCAGTCTGTGTTGGTTCATTAATAGTGGATGCTCAAAGCACGTGACTGGAAAAACTTAAAACTTCCTCTCTCAAGGCACTTCAAGGTGGAGGTGTCTCATTTGGCGATGGCAAGAAAGGGTATATTCTTGGTGCATGCATGGTTGGAAGTCTGTGGAACACACCATTGAGGATGTGTACTATGTCAATGGTTGAAGTACAATCCTTCAAGTGTCTCACAGATTTTTTATGAACGAAATGAAGTTAAGTTCTTATCAGATGAATGTGTTGTCATAACCTTACTCTTTTGGGTGATGATCTTAACACAAAAGAGATGCAAGAACATGTATGTTGCTGATCTGAACACCATTCGTAGTAACAACCTCACTTGCCTTGATGCTCAAGGTGAGAATACTGATCTATGACACACGAGACTTGGTCATGTGAGCTGTTCTTTCTGAACAAACTTGTGTCAAAGGACCTGGTCCACGGTATGCCCAACATCAAATTTGTAAATGACAAAGTTTGTGATGCTTGTGTCAAAGAGAAGCAGATCAGACCATCTGTCAAGTGGAATAAACAGGTTGTTAATCTTCCAAAGAACGTTCCGGTTGAAGTGGTGAATAGTGCATGTTCTGTGACAAAAATGATGATACTGAGAAGTTTGATCTCAATGATGTTGAAAGAGTATTTGTGGGATGTTCTTCCTCCAGCAAGGCTTATTCGATATATAAAAATGTGTGCATTAAAAGGATGTTCATATGTGTTTTGGTGAGTCTAGAAGATTTTGAGATGGAAAAGTTGCTTCAGATTTAGAGAGATGGTCTAAACAGTGAGTTTGCTGAAGAACATTCTTTTCATGAATCCAGCAATCCCAAAGAAGCTGATGCAGATGATGAAACTGATGAGGGACCTGGTCCGATAGACAATGCTAAACAAAAATGATGCAGTTCAAAGTATATCACTCGGTTCTTGATAAGTTGACAAGTTGTCCAAATTCCTCTTCCACAATGGTTTCAAAAGAGGTATAATTGACAAATTTCTCTTCTTGAAATCAGAAAGGAAAGGACTTGCTGATTACTCAAGTATATATCAATGATATCATCTGTGAAGCAACTTTTGAGGCATTATGTGAAGAGGTTTCCGCATTCATTAGTAGCGAGTTCTAAATGAGCACGATGGGAGATTTCTTCTTAAAGCTACAGATCAATCAAACCTCTAAAGGTACCCTCGACTGTCAAGAAAAGTCCATAAAGGAGCTGCTCAAAGGGCTTAACATACTTGAAGTCAAGACAATGTTAAGAGGGGTAATGTCATCATGAAGCTTTTTAAAATGGAAGATCAGGTGGCTGACATCTTCACCAAATCCCTAAGCATGTACCAGTTTGTCAAGAATAGGGACCTGGTTCCAGCTCAGAGAAGCTACTGAAGAAGTTTTATATCATGGATACCAAGTCTACTGATACTCCCATGGGACCAACTCGAAGTTGGATGTTGATAGATATGGTCCAGATATAAATGATACAAGTGTTAGGATTTATCCAAAATTCCAATCTTGTCCAACGGAATCACTTTTGAAGGTTGCTAAGAGAATCCTAAGACATTTGATGAAGACAATTACCTGGTTCTACTCTATCCATCAAGAGATTTTGTGTTGATTGAAGAAATATGGTGATGCTGATTCTGCTGGGCATCAAGCTGATAGAAAGAGCAGGAATGGCTCATTTTCTGGGATCATATCTCATTCATAGGGAATAAAAGACAAGATTTTGTTGCTCTTTCAACAACTGAGGCAAGGCATGTAGCAAATGCAGGATGGTGTGCTCAACTCCTATGGATCAAACATCAGCGTGAAGTTCTTAGAGTGGCTCCTCAGGCTATCTCTATCTTATGTGCTATCACGAGTGCTCTTACTATGGCCAAGAGCTCAGTCCACCATAAAAGGGCTAAGCATATTGATGTGAGACATCACTTTCTGAGGGATCATGTTGAGAAAGGAAATATCAGCTTGTAATTTTGTAAGAACAAAGATCAAATCACCGATATCTTTACAAAAGCTCTAATGAGGGACCTGGTTAAGATAAACAAATTGAAGTTGGGGATGATGAAACATTTTTGAATGGATCCTGAAGCAATCAACTCTCTCATGACTATGCAAAAGGAGAAGGTATCCTTGCTTTTCAGTTATGCATGTTTTAGTAAATTTAGTCCTATACCTTTTGTAGGTATACACACATGGAAAGAGGGCTGAAGGAAAAGGGAGGTCAGGACAGATCCAGGCAATCACATTCAACCTAGAGAGAGGGACCTGATCCGTTCTCGAAGATTAGCACTCTTAACATTACATTTTGAATTATACATGAGAGCCGTTGCAATTGCCACATGTCTGATCGTTGTGCCATCTTTTGAATACCAAGATGACACTTGCTTCTACAGGATACACTTTTCCACTTCCCTTGTACTCCATATTTCTTTCCATCTCCCTAGAAAATTCAAATTCCCTTTCTAAAACCAAAAAAATTCAAAACCCTCTTTCTCCTCTCTCTCAAGAACCTTCAAATGTTTAAATTGTTGTTCCTACTGGATAATTTTCTGATAAAGAATTTTTTAGTGTGAAGAGGGACCAGGTTCATCAAGCAAAAAGAAAGAAGGTGAAAAGATGACATTCAAAAAGGAAAAGGTTGACATTCTGAAAAAAAGTATAATGAATACAAGGGTGTCTGACTTAAAAAAAATGATGATGAAAATGAATTTTTTTTTATTGAAATAGTTCCTCAATTATTGATCTATTCATCTCGGAGGCCTTGAGTAACTTTAATCTTACTAATCTTTCTATCATGAGAAACTCAGGCTTGATATGAAAGCTATGACAGATGCTCTTGCTAACAGGGATACTAAAATAGTTTGTTTGAAGGCTTAGCTTCTGGAGGAACAATCAGAGGACCAGGTTGAAAAGAAAAAAAAAAACTAGCTGCCCTGAAGGTTGGCAGCAAAGCATGTTGAACTTTAAGAGAAGCTTCTAAAAACCATGCTAAGGGATATGTTCTACTAATTATATTATTTCTATCCCTTGCGTCTAAGCCATCCCCTCTCTTCCTGAATTCCCTTGTCAGTTCTCCTCTTTTTCTATTGAAACTCAGTGGGTATTTTCATGGTTCTCATTCATAATGATATCTGCAATGCTTTGATTGCTGATCTTTTATTTATGAATGAAAAGTGCCTTGTTTCTACTGACTTGTCTCATTACTTTATTCATTTTTACTCATGCTCAGTGTTGCCCAAGTGGCCATGAATCTGCTTGAACTGCATTTCTGTCAACTTGGTTTACTACTTGAACGCTTTTTTATGATGTCAAAAGGGGAAACATTGCTAAGGTAAATTTAATTACTTGAAGAGATACTTAAAGAGCACATATTCATGACGATAGGGGGAATCCATGATAGGGGGAATCAATGCTACCTGAAAAAGACATGGTCAAGCTACTGATAAGAGGAAGAAGTGTTGAACAAGTTTGTCATCATTAAAAAGGGGGAGGAACTGGTGAAAGGGGGAACTGGTAAATAAGTGTGTTATCATAAAAAAAAAAGGGGGAAAAATGTTATTTTGGATATGATGTTAAGGTTTGATGATTTAACAAACTTATGGATCTAACAAGGGACCAGATCCTTGTTATCGGGACTGACGACAGGGCAAATGAATGAATAGACTATGTGTGAGGAACATTTGTGCATCATTATCAAAAAGGAAAAAAATGTTATATTCTAGGTGTTTTGACGATCCTCACAAATGCAGGACCCGGTCCCTGGCAGAGTGCTCTCGTCAATATTCATCATGGGGTACAACTGTAAAGCTGTCATATCAGGTGGTAGGTGAAAAGTGCAGTGTACCACACTAATAGGAAGAGCGGGCGAGATTTCTGTTTCAATGGCTCACAATTGTAGGGACCCGGTCCCTGGCAGAGTTCTCTTGATCAGATGTATAATGGGATACAGCTGGAAAGATATCGCGTCAGAGGTTGGTGAGGTCGTTAGTGTACCACACCAATCAGAATGGACGAGGTTGTTTGTCCAGCGGTTAATACGTCTTTATGAATGATATTTTCAACATGACAAACAACATATCAAATTCATTCATTAAAAAGAAGAAGAGAGCCAGCAAGCCTTTTCAAGAACTCCCAAAGAACATTGCAAGAGACCTAGTCCCTGCAATACTGCGATATTAAAAGGTGACAAGACAGCCGTCAGAAAAGCTCCCACCTCTGATGTGGTAGGTGAGCAACTTTTCTGAACAACAGGCTTTTGGCCAATATGGTCGTCTCAAGAAGTTTGTGTGTATTTTATATAGTCTCCTGACCAAAACACAAACTCAAGATTTAGCAAAAAAAATTGTGAATTTCTAAAGATTCATAAGCTCAAAAAGAAAAGGCCGTCTTCAAGGAAGAACAATACTCATGCTCAACAAATGGATCTGATAGAGTGTTGAAGCATCTTTGTTGAGTTTGACTTTTGTGTCTGTCATTTTATAAGGTTCATTTCAATAGACAGAACCTTAGTTTTTGCAACTTGAAAATTCTTAATAACACTTGCAAAGACCCATTTTAAAGAAGTATCATCCTCAAGAACAACAAGGACCTGATAGAGCTGCAAGTTATCTAGTTATGTTAGGATTATATCTTTCGTGCTTACATTGTAAATATGTTCCTAATCTATAAAGGATTCAGATCTTTGGTTGGGTGTGTAAAAGTCTAAATCGGTTAGAGTTAATTGATTTAGTGGGCAGTGTTGTAGCTGCTTAGTCAAATTCTAAGTCATCTAGGAGCTAGTTGATTTAGTGGGCAGTATGGTATATTCTTAGCTGAATTCTAAGTTATCTAGGGGTGATAGCTTAGTAGGCAGTGTGGTATCTGCTTAGGCTCAGTAAGTAATAGACTTATTACTTAGTTGTGAGATTAATAACTTCTTCTCACTTTGGTTGTAACTGTGTTTCACTTTTGCTTGAAGAGATTAGTGAAAACAGTTGAAAATCTTGTGTGATAGGTCGTGGTTTTACTCCCTTGAGCAAAGAGGTTTCCACGTAAACTGGTTGTGTTGCTTTCTGTTTATTGCCTACTTTTTATTACTGTTCTTGCTGAGTCAAGGGACCTGGTTCATTGACTGATAGTGGACGGATACATCTTAACACATACCATAAGTACCCTCAAAGTCTACTTGTACAATGCATGAATAAGATCCCATAACCCCACCCATGCTAAGTAAAGCTTCTTGAGTAACCATAGTTCATAATTCATGTTCTTGTTCATAATGTTGCCATAGTGGGAATAAGCCTTAACCAGCATAGACCATGTGAGTTAAACATGGAATATGATGTTATCCACACTGAAAAGGGTTGTCCTACTTGCCTAAGGTAAGACCATTATATGTTAGCTTTTAAGTGGATCCACTAGCTAAAGACCTATGGGGGCACATAGTTCATGGGATAAGGAGATCACTACTAGAAATCCGGCCTTTCTCATAGAAAGGTTTCCATCTCATAGTCAATATCTACTCGGTGCTAAGCATTTATCCCACGGAGTACTTATTAAGTCATAACTTGTTTCATTAAGATAGCTCATTAGATCATGCGTGAGAATAACCTTTCACCGTCTATGTCTACATATAACATTAAATTCAATTAGGTGAGAATTGACTTTCAACCTTAGAATCATCATATTGTGAGAAAACCTTTCACATTATGGTCATCATGTGTTCATGAGAATAGCCTTTCAATCAACACAACAACATTATCATAATCATGGACACTTCCCTCTCAAAGTGTTCGTAAAGCATATACATAACCTTCATAATTCATGCATCTTATCATATCTTGCCTTTTCAAAGGTCAAAGCTCATGTCAATTCAACACATCTATAATTACTATATTAGACATGGATAATAACATGATTCAATAATTCAAATACTACAAGCTTAAATCTCATAACATTCTTCTATAATCAACAAACCCACATCACAAGATCACAATAGAGTAGTATGAGGTTTCATGGGTTCTTGGGGGAATTCAACATAAAAACCATAGAAAATCATCAAGTTATACCTAACATATCATGAATCAATCATTAGAAACGTTTTTGAAAGGAACCCATGAGATTGAAGTCAAATCCTACCTTTTTGGAGAATCACTAGTTTTGAAATTGAATTTGGAGGGACTCCATGGATGAATTCTATCCATGAATGAAGAGCTACCATACCTTAGTGAATAATTCAAACAAATTTGAGGAGAAAACCTAGCTTATTGAACCCTAGCTTCCACTTCTTTCTTCTTCTTCTTCTTTGAGTTTTCTAAAGAGATAATTTTTGGAAAAGATGAACTCTTGGGTTTTGATTTGGGTTTTGGGAAATAATGGGGTGAATGGGTGTATTTTGACTTAAAAATACTTATATAGGTGTATAAAAGTAAGGCAAAACGACTTCACTTTGATAGGGCTTAAAAAGGAAATCCCCTAAACACCCATGAGCCGTGGTCCCACTCGTGGACTTGAGGCAGTGGATTGGCATCATGTGCCTTTTATCCCACAAGCCCAAGGCAATCCCACGAGGGGCTCCACGATTCGTGGTGTTTGCCATGAGTCGTGGTCCCTCTCGTGGACCTTGAGGCAGTGGTTAAGCCACCTCTCTCGACCTTCACACCACAAACTCCCTTCCACAAGCCTTCCCATGCGATGTGGTCTTGACCACGAGCCGTAAAGTGGCTCGTGAAGGGGGAGGCTATTTTTAGGCACTTTTGGCAAGGCTACTGCCTAGCCCTTCACGATCCCTCCCACGATCCGTGTTCTTGACCCTGAGTCGTGGTGTTGGGCGTGGTAGGTGGGGCAGTGCCTACGCCAAATGAGGCTGCCTTAAACCCACTATTTTGACCCTTGTCCTCCTTCCTTGACTCTAACCATTTTTCCTTGACGTTAACCCTTATCTTTTAGCTCTAGTTTAGCCTACTAGTTTCTGGGGTGTTACATTATCTCCCCCTTGGGATCATTCGTCCTCGTATGACGATCTAGACACCTTACGAAATTAAAGACTCAAGACTAGCAGCCCATCATGCATGCAACATCAAAATAATGCACATTGCAAAGGAGGATACATCAACTCCATCTCAAACATAATCAATGCAACACAAGGAAGTAGGAACTACATCTAACAACCCATTATGCATGTAACTGAACATTCCTCATATTAATAGGAGGAACTACCTTCTCCAATTAAAACAAGCTCAACACATTATCATGGAGCAAATATGCAATTTCTCTCAAAAGCATACTAAAGCATGTTCATCAACTCATTTCATGAAGTCAAATAGACAATTCATACTAAATGCCCAACAACATGAGGAACATAATTCATGAAAGCTTATTTTATTAGTAAACATGAATTTTATCAAGAACATGCATAACATAAGGAAATCATGGAAAACACACATAACACATGACTCCCACAAACACTACAACTCAAGAGGAACTACTGACCTCAAGCTTGAATAGGAGTAGAAGGAAAAATATGAGGATATTGGGACTTCATATCGACCTCGGCCTCCCAAGTAGCACCCTCAACTAAGTGATTCCTCCATAAAAGCTTTACGGAAGCTATTTCCTTGTTTCTCAATCTCTTTACTTGCCGATCTAGGATCTCTACTGGAACCTCTTCATATGAAAGACTTTCGTCAACCCCCAACCCTTCTAGGGGAATAATGGACACCGGATCACCAATATACTTCTTGAGCATAGAAACATGAAATACCGGGTGAATCGAGGCCAACTCATTTGGCCAATCTAACTCATAGGCAACTTTCTCAATACGTTTCAAAATTTGGTATGGGCCCACATACCAGGGACTAAGTTTTCCCTTCTTGCCAAACCTCATCACACCTTTCATAGGTGAGATTTTTAAATAGACCCAATCATTAACTTCAAATTCTAGATCCCTTCTTCTCACATCGGCATAAGACTTTTGTCTACTTTGAACCGTTCTCAACCTCTCTCTAATAAGCTGAACTTTCTCAATAGCTTCATAAACCGATTCGGGACCTATAAGAGCAATTTCACCTACTTCAAACCAAACAATCAGAGACCTAGATCTCCTACCATACAAGGCTTCAAATGGAGCCATACCGATACTTGAGTGGTAACTATTATTGTAGGGAAACTCTATTAATAGCAAGTGGTCATACCAATTACCCTTGAAGTCTATAACACATGCCCTTAGCATATCCTCTAATGTTTGGATGGTACGCTCCGCTTGCCCATCAGTTTGGGGATGAAAAGTCGTGCTAAGCTTAACCTTAGTACCAAGCCCTTTTTGGAATGACTTCCAAAAGTGTGAAGTAAATTGAGTACCCCGATCCGAAATAATAGATAAAGGGACCCCATGCAACTTCACTATCTCACTTATATACAACTTGGCATAGTTTTCCGCCAAATGAGAAACCTTGACGGGGATAAAGTGGGCTGATTTTGTCATTCTATCTATAATGACCCAAATAGAATCATGTTGCCTTCAGGTGCGAGGCAAACCTACAATAAAATCCATATTCACCTCTTCCCACTTCTAAGTGGGAATTGGTATATTTTGGGATAAGCCTCTCGGCCTTTGATGCTCAATCTTAACTTGTTGACAATTCAGACATTTGGCTACAAATCCCGCAATATCTCTCTGTATACCATTCCACCAATAGACTTCCCATAGATCACGGTACATCTTGGTGGCTCCCAGATGAATAGAATACCGAGAACTATGAGCATCCTCTAGAATTTGTTCCCTCAAACCATCAACATCCGGAACACATAACCGACCTTGGTACCTAAGCACCCCATCTCCCCCTTGGGAGAAACCCTCAACAAACTTTTTGAGTACCGACTCTTTCAACTCAACTAGTATAAGATCAAGGTCATGCTTACACTTCACATCCATCACAAAGGATGATTCAGACCCATTATGGACCATGACACCACCCTTGGTGGAATCTACAAGTCGAATACCTAACTGGGCCAACCTATGCACATCACGAACCAATTCCTTCTTTTCATCCTCTACGTAAGCCACACTACCCATGGACAATCTACTAAGAGCATCCGCTACCACATTAGCTTTGCCGGGGTGATAAAGGACACTCATGTCATAGTCCTTCAATAATTCTAACCACCTTCGTTGATGAAGCTTCAAGTCATTTTGATAAACACATATTGAAGACTCTTGTGATCAGTGAAAATATCAACATGCACCCCATATAGATAATGCCTCCATATTTTTAAGGCAAACACAACCACAACTAATTCAAGGTCATGGGTCGAATAATTCTTTTGGACTTTAAGTTGCCTTGAAGCATAGGCAATCACCTTACCATTTTGCATAAGGACACATCCCAACCCAACTCTAGAGGCATCACAATACACCACAAAGTCATCCGTACCCTCCGGTAAGGTCAGCACCGAAGCGGAAGTAAGTTTGTCTTTCAACTCTTGGAAACTCTTCTCACAAGCTTCTGACCATACAAACTTAGCTTTCTTTTGAGTTAAGGTTGTCAAAGGAGAGGCAATAAAAGAAAGACCCTCAACAAATCTCCTAGAATAAACGGCCAAACCCAAAAAGCTTCTAATGTATGTTGGTGATAGAGCTCTAGGCCAACTCTTGACCGCATCCGTCTTCTTAGGATCGACCTCAATACCCTTGCTTGACACAATATGACCAAGGAATGCTACAGACTTTAACCAAAACTCACACTTGCTAAACTTTGCAAAACGTTGGTGGTCCTTAAGAACTTGCAATACTATTCTCAAATGGTCAACATGCACATTCTCACTCCTTGAATAGATCAAAATATCATCGATAAACACTATCACAAACATGTCAAGATATTGTTGGAATACCTTAATCATCAAGTCCATGAATGCCACTGGAGCATTAGTCAAACCAAAATACATTACTAGGAACTCATAGTGACCATATCTTGTTCGAAAATCTGTCTTGGGAATATCAACCCCTATCACCCTCAATTGGTGAAAACCCGAACGAAGATCAATCTTAGAGAAATAAATAGCCCCTTGAAGTTGGTCAAACAAGTCATCTATCCTTGGAAGGGGATACTTGTTCTTGATGGTCACTTTATTCAATTGACGATAATCAATGCACATTCTAAGAGACCCATCTTTTTCTTAACAAACAACACTGGAGCACCCAATGAAGAGATACTCGGTTGAATAAAACCCTTGTCTAGCAAATCCTTTAGTTGCTCTTTCAACTCTTTTAACTCCGCCGGAGCCATTCTATAAGGAGGAATGGAAATAGGTTGCGTATCAGGAAGGAGGTCAATACCAAAATCTATTTCCAACTCAGGAGGAATGCCGGGCAAATCATCGGGAAAGACTTCCGGAAACTCATTAACTACCGGAACCGACTCAAGAGAAGGGGTTTCGGAATCTAAATCCTTCACCCTTACAAGACGGTAAATACACCCTTTGGAGATCATTTTCCTAGCTTCAAGAAAAGAGACAAATTGACCTCTAGGCATAGAATTTCCCCCCTTCCACTCTAAGATAGGCTTATTTGGAAATTGGAATCTAACCACCTGAGTCCTACAATCGATAAAGGCATAACATGCATGCAACCAATCTATACCCAAAATCACATCAAAGTCTAACATGTCTAATTTCACTAAATCCATCAAAGTAACTTTATGAGACAAGGAAATAGGACAACTTCTATAAAATTTCCTAGCCACCACAAAATCACCAACCAGGGTAGAAACGAAAAAAGGTTCTAGTATGTCACAACACGAGTCTAGACCCCGGATGCGACACGGCATACAAGACTTCGAAAAGTCTCATAGCATTCGATATAAGGAAAATGGTACGTAATTTAAAACTTTCTTTAAAACCATACAATCAAAATACTTATTTAAAAACACTTGAAACACAACGGAAGTCTATTGTCTCACATGGCCATCTAAAAATAATATCTGAAACAAAAGTAGGGTCACGACCCTTTACAATAAAAAATTCTAACAATAGTCTTTTACATGAAAGAAAATGAAACTTCAAGTACTTGTCCTCAATCTATGAGGACATACCACTTAGTCTTGGAGAATCTCAAATCCAAGTTTCAACAAGAGAGAAAGCAACTCACTTGCCGGAACCTACACTTGTAGTAAAACATGAAGAAATATGGGTTAGCACAATTAAGTACTAAGTATGATAGCCATGCAAAAACATGCTTAAAACGGACATTTTGTTTGAAAGTCATGATATATGCCAATTTGAGAAAACTTCATGAACATAAGAATAAGAGACATAATATACAACCATAACCAACATACAAGTCATTTCTTCACATTTGAGCATAATCGGCATACATGACATTTCATTACATTAAGCTTTCACCTCAAGTAACCCCAAGTCATACCTTGTGCAATGTATGAATATCGTCCCATGCCACCATCCACACTAGATACCACATTAAGAACACCAAAAGTGAACTTACCATTCATCATTTCCATCTTCATACAATACTCATACATAAGAGACATAAACATTACATAAGGCATGACAAGGAAGTAACTCATAATACAATCCAAGTATAGCATGCATCATTACATTAAGCATATAAGAGTCAACATTCTTCATTAGCTTCATTTAGAGCACTTTCATACATTAGTCATGAAGACATTAGAGAACTCACTATGACCCTCTCAAAGCCTAATCATGCAATGCATGGATGGTATCACATACTACTACCCACATTTCATATAACTCCTCAAGAAACCATAATGCACATCTCACATGATGGAAATAAGCATTAATCGACATAGATCATGAGAGCTAAATCATGGAATCCAGTGTCATACCACACCGAAGAAAGGTGTTCTACTTGCCTAAGGTAGAACTAGTAACATTATAGCTTAAGTGGATCCACTAGCTATCCTATGTGGGCACATAGTTATGGGATAAGGAAGATGATCATTGAAACCCTTGCCTAACATTGGGAGAGTTTCAACCTTACCATATCCACTCGGTGCTTAGCCTCAATTCCCATAGAGTAGTTCATTTTCATTAACATTATTGTACTTGAGAGGGCTACAAACATTAGGCCTACCGACCCAAAGTACATTACACAAGAAAGGGCCACCACTATTATGTCTACCGATTCAAGGTACATTAAGGATAACTCATTGACTTTCCAAGAAAGGCCACCACCATTAAGTCTACCAATTCAACGTTCATCATTTCACATAAGAAAGGGCTACCAACATTAGGTCTACCGATCCAAGGTTTATCATTCATTCATTAGTTTCTAGAGTCATTATGAAGGGCTACCACCATTAGGTCTACCGGTTCAAGACATAGCCTAGAATACTTCATCATTCATTTATGAAATGGCTACCAACATTAGGTCTACCGATTCATGTTCATTACATTCATTCATAGACTCCTCATGAAAGGGCTACCAATATTAGGTCTACCGATTCATTTTCATTAAGTCAATATACATTCATTAGACAAGAAGAGGATGCCTAAGCTTACCAATTCAAGACATGATAGTACATTCAAGGCCACATTCATCAATACAAGAAAAGGATGCATTAAGCCTACCAATTCAAGATATAACATTACATTATAAAAACCCTTCACGTTCTATCATCATCATTCATGAGTGTTAATTGAGAATATACTTTCAATCATAACACAATTACCTTCTAAACATGATCATAATACCTTCATTGAGGTCACATACATATACGTCATAACATGTTCATATATAGATTCTTCATGAAATTGCCTTCCAAGGCTATACATCAATCACAACCCAAACATCTAAGATACTACAATAGATAAGGGATTTAACATGATTCAATCACTAATTAAATATAACCATAAACAATTCAACATACTTCCATGATCAATCAATTCCCAATCACAAATCACAAATCACAATTTGGAATTTGGGGGAAAACATGGGTTCAACGGAGGAATCATCTTAATTCATATTTAAATCCACAATTCATTCATAATTCAATGCAATGAAACCTTTGGAAAACGTTTAGAATTGAACCCATGCTAAGATTGAAAACTAGGATTTTGGGGAAAACATTGGAAACTTGAAATCACTTTTGAAATTGGCTCCTTGAAAGAAACTAAGTCAAGGATGAAGACTATCATACCTTTTATGGAAGAACTCCACGAAAATCCCTTGAAAAAGATGAAGACTTGACCTTGAGAGCTTGAATCCTTTACCTCCAATGGAGGTTTCTAGAGAGAGAACTTTTGAGAAGAGAGGTTTCTAACTTTGGGGTGATTTGAAATAATGAATTCTAAAATAGAGTTTAATACTTTAAAAACTCTTAAAATGTCTTAATAAACCAATAAAAACCGTCCACTAACTAAACTCAACTTAAAATGAATTTACCAAATAGCCCTCACCTTCGCCGAGACATTTGACAGCAAATAGTCATGACCCACGAACCACCACCCACGGACTTTAGGTGGGACCACGGGACATTCTGGCAAATCGTGGTTTGGTTCAAAAACTCACATTTTGGGGGCTTGACCTACGAAGGCCATCCACGGGGCATGGATGGACCTACGGGGAGTAGGTCCCCATCCATAGGTCATCCCAAAAAAATAGTTTTTTGGTTTTCTTGGGGTCTTGGGGTTTAGGCTTAGGGTCCTCCTCAAAGACCCCTTGGGTGGTCCTTGGGGAGTCGTACCTTGACTTTTAACCCCACAACCATAGCTTGGGACAACATTTTTCACCCTCAAACATCACAAAAACTCAAACACACACTAGTTAGGCTCTAGTTTCACCTATTCGTTTTATGGGTCGTTACATAATAACACTTTGGGGAGCATATCAAACTTCATGGCCACATAAGGTGTCACAAAGGACAAAGTAGAACCGGAATCTAAAATGGCATATACTTCAATGGAAAATACTTGTAACATACCAGTCACCACATATGAGGAGCTCTCTTGGTCATCTCGGGATCAAAGAGCATAAAAACGGTTTTGCTTCTGAGCATTGGAGTTTGAACCGCTTGAAGGAGCTTTCTTGCCTTCCTTTCCCTTGTCCGTAAGTGTTGGGCAATTCCTCAATTGATCGCCACTCTTACCACAACCAAAACAAACATCTGTGCCGGCTAGGCACTTACCCTCATGACTCTTCCCACATTTTTCACAATTAGTCCTATGCATATAAGAACCACCACTTTTACCTCCTTGAGGTTTAGTGTTAGACACCTTATCTTTGTTGACCCTTGGATAAGCATTTGAGGAACCTTGGTTGGAAAACCTTTGCTTTAAGTTTTGTAGACCTTGTCCATCGGACCTAGCCTTGGAGGAATTCCCATCACCGGTTCTAGCTCTCTCTGCCTCTCTATTCTTTTCCTTGAGTTTGTCTTCTTCCATTTGTTGTGCATGCACCATGAGACGTGAAATATCCATACTTGGGATAAGCATTTCCATAAGACATTATTTGACTATCGTGTCGGACACTCCTATCACAAATTTATTCATCTTAGCCCGTGAATCTGCCACCACAGTTGGAGCATACTTGGATAATTGGGTGAACTTAATAGCATACTCTTTCACACTCATACCTCCTTGACGAAGGTTAATAAACTCTTGCATCTTTGCTTCCCACAACTCTAAGGGAAAGAATCTATCAAGAAATGTTGATTTAAACGATTCCCATTCTACCAGGCCCGCTCATACGGGTCTCTCACTCTTCCATTGATCATACCAAACTTGAGCCATATCTTTTAGTAAGTAGGCGGCTAACTCCACTTTCTCTTCCGAAGATACCCCCATAATATCCAGCATTTTATAAACCTCATCGATAAGCCTTTGGGGATCCTCTTCCACCTTGGAGCCATGAAACTCGGGGGGGGGGGGGGGGGGGGGGTTCATTCTAGCAAAATCTATTACTCTAGAAGTTGCGGAATTCATATTAGGGTTTACCAGACCTCTGTGTTAGCTTGAGCCGTCATGGCTTGGGCTTGAGTTGTCACGGCTTGAGCTTGATCTGTCATGGCTTGGGCCAACATTTGGAAAGTCGATCTAACCTCCACATCCGACATAGCTTAAAGATTAATCGGGTCTTGAGGAACTTGAGGAGCCTCTTCATTCACATTGTCACCCTCCATTCTTCATGCGTTAGCCCTTCGTGTATTCATATCCTAAACACACAAGAGAAGGATTAGGAGAGAGACTTTATAGAGCTAAACTATATGGCACGGCTTAAGAGTAATGAAAGAAGTGTAATTTCCTAGTCATCTTGTAGCCTCTCATTCATAAATGTGGCGTGCTTCACACTTATGAACAAGACTCTACTAGACGTGGATTATGAGACTTCATCCTAGAATCATTCTAAACTTTGTGCTCTGATTACCAAGTTTGTCACGACCCAAGGGTACCCCCTAGACATAACAAGGTACATAGAACCCCAAAAGGAACCATGTAAGACACTTAGCATATCACAACATAAGCATAGAACAATAAAGAGTAAAACAAAACACATTTCTATTCCAAAATTTTCATAAAGAAAAGAGGAAGTCTAGACTTGTCTCATTTAGCCATCTATTAAAATACTTGAATCAAATAGGGTCACAACCCTTACAACATAATCCGAAAGTCAAATAAAAGAAAAAGGAAACTACAAAGGTGTAATATCTCAATGTTTCTACACCTGTTGGTGAGTCCATTCTAACAGAGAGAGTCTATCAAATAGCCATCTATGAATTTTAATGTTATGCTTGAGAAACTTCGTGAACCATTCAGTGTTTCTACACCTGTTGGTGAGTCCATTCTAGCAGAGAATGTCTATCGTGATTGTCCCATTTATATCAATCACAAGAGTACTATGGCTGATTTAATTGAGTTAGACATGGTAGATTTGATGTCATTCTTGGTATGAACTGGCTTCATGCTTGTTATGCCTCAATTGATTGTAGAACTCGAGTTGTCAAGTTTCAGTTCCCAAATGAGTCAGTCTTAGAGTGGAAAAGTAATTCAACACTGCCTAAGGGTCATTTCATTTTGTACCTTAAGGCAAGGAAGTTGGTTTCTAAGGGGTGTGTCTATCACTTAGTTAGAGTTAATGACTCTAGTGTTGAGATACCTCTCATTCAGTCAGTTCCTATATTTAAAAAGTTTTCATAAGTCTTTCCAGATGATCTACCCAGAGTCCCTCCTGAGAGAGAGAGACTTCGGTATAGATGTTCTTCCAGATACCCGTCCTATCTCTATTTCGCCATATATGATGGCACCAACAGAGTTGAAAGAGTTAAAAGAGCAGTTGAAAGACCTTTTAGAGAAAGGGTTTATTCGACCAAGTGTCTCACCTTAGGGCACTTCGGTCTTATTTGTGAGAAAGAAAGATGGTTCCCTTAGGATGTGTATAGATTACCGCCAATTGAATAGGGTTACCATCAAGAACAAGTATCCTCTTCCGAGAATTGATGATCTTTTCTATCAGCTTCAAGGTGCTTCTTGTTTTTCGAAAATAAACCTCAGATCTGGCTACCATCAATTGAAAGTAAGGGAATGTGATATTCCCAAGACAACATTTGGGACCTATTATGGTCATTATGAGTTTCTATTTATGTCGTTCGGTTTAACTAATGCGCCTACTATGTTCATGGACCTTATGAATAGAGTTTTCAAACTTTATTTAGATATGTTTGTTATCGTCTTCATTGATGGCATACTAATCTATTCAAGATATGAAGAAGATCATGCTAGCTATCTCAGAATAGTTCTTCCGACTTTGAAAGAAAAGGATTTATATGCTAAGTTTTATAAATGTGTGTTTTGGCTTGAGCCTGTGGCGTTCTTGGGCCACATAGTTTCCGGTGACGGAATTAGAGTTGATACCCAAAAGATTGAGGCAATGCAGAATTGGCGTAGACCCACATCTCCAACTGATATTAGGAGTTTCTTGGGTTTGGCTGGCTATTATAGAAGGTTTGTAGAGGGGTTCTCATCCATTTCGTCTCATTTAACCAAGTTGACTTAAAAAACAGTGAAGTTTCAATGGTCTGAAGCTTGTGAGAAAAGCTTTCAGGAATTGAAAAAGAGGTTGACTACTGCCCCAGTTTTGACCTAACCAGAAGGTACACAAGGCTTTGTGGTCTATTGTGATATATCTAGAATTGGCTTGGGTTACGTGTTAATGCAGAATGGCAAAGTCATAGCTTATGCCTCTAGACAGTTGAAAGTTCATGAGAAGAATTACCCAACCCATGACTTAGAGTTGGTTACCGTAGTGTTTGCCTTGAAGATATGGCGTCATTATTTATATGGTGTTCATGTTGATGTATTCACTAATCACAAGAGTCTTCAATATGTGTTCACTTAGAAAGAGCTTAATCTCAGACAAAAGAGGTGGTTAGAATTGCTCAAAGATTATGACATGAGTATTCTTTATCACCCAGGTAAGGCTAATATTTTTGCTGATGCCTTGAGCAGGTTGTCTATGGGTAGTACCGCCCATGTTGAGGAAAAAAAGAGAGAGTTAGCGAAAGTTGTGCATAAACTTGCACGCTTAGGGGTCCGACTGATGGATTTCACAGAAGGAGGAATAGTGGTGATGAATGGGGCTGAATCTTCATTAGTGTAAGAAGTAAAAGTAAAGCAAGACCAGGATCCCATTTTGCTTGAATTGAAGGCAAATATTCATAAGCAGAAAGTATTAGCTTTTGAACAAGAGGGAGATGGCGTACTGAGATATAAAGGTAGGTTGTGTGTACCAATGGTGGATGCACTCCAAGAGAGGATCATGGAGGAACCACATAGCTCCAGATATTCCATTCATCCGGATTCCACAAAGATGCATCGTGACTTGAGAGAGGTATATTGATGGAATAGTATGTAGAAGGGCATTGCAGAATTTGTTTCCAAGTGTCCAAATTGCCAACAAGTTAAAGTAGAGCACCAATGGTCCAGTGGTTTGGCTTTGAATATCAAATTTCCAGAATGGAAGTGGCAAATGATTAATATGGATTTCATCACAGGTTTACCAAGGTCCCGCAGAAAACATGATTCTATTTGGGAGATTGTCGGCAGAATGACAAAATCAGCCCAATTTTTGCCGGTAAAGACTACTCATTCGGTAGAAGATTATGCTAAGTTGTATTCAAGAGGTGGTAAGACTTCATGGGGTTCTGGTCTCCATTATTTCAAACAGAGGTGCACAATTTACTATACAATTTTGGAAGTCATTCCAAAAAGTCTTGGGTTCAAAGGTGAACTTACGTACTGCCTTTCATCCTCAGACATATGGGCAAGCAGAGAGCACTATTCAGACCTTAGAAGATATGTTGAGGTCTTGTGTGATTGATTTCAAAGGGAATTGGGATGATCACCTACCTGTCATTGAGTTTGCTTACAACAATAGTTACCACTCGAGCATCCAAATGGCTCCTTATTAAGCTCTTTATAGGAGAAGATGCAGATCTCCTGTTGGATGGTTTAAAGTTGGTGAAGCAGGGTTGATAGGACTAGATTTGGTTCATCAAGCTATGGAGAATGTGAAAGTGATTCAAGAGAGGTTGAAAACGGCGCTGAGTCGTCAGAAATCCTACACTGATGTCAGGAGAAGAGAGTTAGAGTTTGAAGTAAATGATTGGGTATATCTTAAATTTTCACAAATGAAAGGTGTTATGACATTTGGTAAGAAGGGGAAGCTTAGTCCCCGGTATATTGGACCTTATCGAATATCTAAGAGGATTGGAAATGTAGCTTATGAGTTGGAGGTACCACAAGAGTTAGACACGGTTCATCCGGTGTTTCACATCTCTATGTTGAAGAAGTGCATGGGGGGATCCTTTATTGATCATACCAACTGAAGATATTGGGATCAAGGATAGTTTATCTTATAAAGAGATTCTGGTTCAAATTCTAGATCGCCAAGTTCGCAAGTTGAGAACAAAAGAGGTAGCATCAAACAAAGTCCTTCGGAGGAACCAATTTGTTGAAGAAGCTACTTGGGAAGCTGAGGAGGATATGAAGAAGAGATACCCACATCTCTTCGAATCCGGAGAAGTTCTGAATTAAGGTACTAATCCTTTCTTAGTATTTATTTATAAGTTGGCATGTTGGTTTGCATTTGTTTGTGTGTGCTTGAACTGAATGTTGCATGTTACACCCTTAGCCTAGTAAGAGTAATCTCATTCGAGGATGAATGATCTCAAGGGGGAGATATTATAACATCTCACAAATTGAAATAACTAGGAAGAAGCTAATAATTAAAAATAGTCATTTTTGGAAAGAATGAAAAATCTGAAAATTTTGTTAAGTTAGAATAAGTTGAGTTTTGGCCAACTTCAAACGGCCATAACTTCTAGCTCAGGATGAGTTAGAGGGACTTCCAGATATGGCAGGAAATCTCTTGGAACGATCTTTCCAACGACACTAAATTTGTGCAATTTCGAGTTCGTATGAGTGAGTTATGCTCTTCGGAAGTGGGGCTGTTGGAATAAGGAAAGTCCAATCCGGATTTTGAAAGGGTAGTTTGGTCTTTTCCTTGCCCAATTATTTTATTTCATTTTTGGTAATTAAGTTAGGGTCTAATCAGAATTAGATTAGTTTATGCTTTTACCAAAATACGCTAGGGCTTGGAGAAAAGAGAAAAGAAGAGGAGAAAGGAGAAGAGAAGCAAGATTCGTCAAGATCATCGAGTTTAGCATGTGGATTTCATAAGGGGTGATCCCTACAAGGTATGTGAGATCACATAGCCTTGGGTTAGTTCACCCACGCGCCAAGAATGTTTAATTCAGCGTATTTTCATCCTAAAGAGATTGAGAATTTCATGTTTTTGATAGTTGTTCCTTGAATTGATTTCGTTCTTGAATATGAGTTGAGATTAAGGAGTTTCTTGATATTAAAGTGTTGATTCCTTGAGTTGTATGAGTTAGATTTTGTGTATATACCTTGGGTATCTTATTCTAAAGTGAATTTGAGAAGAAGAATCGATTAAAATTGATTTAAGATCAGAAAAATGAGACCACAAGTTCGTCAGAGTTTTGTCTAAGGAACAGATGGCGCGACGCGCCGCCATAGCGCCAGGAAGGCTGGGGCGGCGCGCCAGCAGTGTGCCATTTTGGAGCCCCAGTAATTTGAGGCTGGCGCACCGCGCCAGGGACGCGCCCAGATCGTCGTTTTTCATCAGTTTTTCGTCGCTTATCCCGTTTTAGTCCTTCTAAAGTGTACTAACACTTCCTATTGATTCTAACTACTCTAAATGACTTCTAAACATCTAGAAATCATCCTGAAACATGAATCATAACCTTGAATCCATAAATTCAAATTCAAGGAAAGTTAAGAGGCAAGTCTAGGAAGCTCTTAAAGTCTTTTCAAGAAGTCTTTTGCAAATGCTTTTAACTTTGTTTTAAGACTTAAAGATCAAGTTGAGTAAAGAGTAAAGAGTAAAAGTTTGAAGTTCGTTTCTACAAAATTGGGGACTATGTATTCCCAAAGGGTTTAAAATGTTTTCACATTTAAGAAAGAAAGGAAACATCGATTTTCAAAGAGCCTTCGGGCTAATTTTCAGAAAAGAGAAACTGCTTTCTAAATGAAGCAAGAGAAGAAACTTTGATTTCCAAGATAGCCTTTGAGCTAAGTTTTTTAGCACTAATCTCAAATCACAGAAAGAAGTATGTTTTTAAACATAAGAGCTAATATTATATTTTTGGGAGTAGTATTGAGCATCGATATAGGGGAGAGTTCAGATAACTCACAGCCCCCATAAATTATGTAGCCATCATGGGTAGAAAGGGGTCATACTTTTTAGATGATTCCTTTAGTGTTTTTTTAGCATAGACTAGTGGATCCACTTAGTAGTTCAGGTTCTATACCCGCGGCAAGGTATAGATGGCCCTGGCAGTGTGAGGCAAAATGTTGTATCATCACAATAGCTCTTACGTGATGGTTGTCCGTTAGAGAAACTCCCACAAAAGTAATTGTATTCTTATATACACAGTTTAATGTATTTTTACATATATTTTAGAGTTTTAGTGTATATTTGCGTAAACACAGAGTTGACATCATGTTTTAAACAACTTTTCTTTATATTGCACTTGTTTTAAACTGCTTTGTATTGAAATGAGTTCAGTGATGTTGAGTTGAGTTGAGCCAGGTAAGTTTTTCAGATTCCTTTCAAGCTTACGTTGTGTTTAGCATTCCAACTCGCATACTCGTATATTCAAGGTACTGATGCCAGTTGGCCTGCATCTTATTATGATGCAGACATAAGTAACTATGACCGGCATCCAGCGCATCGTTGATCCAGTGAGCACTCCAGAGTTAGTTGGTGAGTCTCCTTGCATTTCGGAGGACTCCTTTTTATTGCTTTCAGTTATTTCATTAGTTCATTAGGATATCATGGAGTTTGTCCCAACATCCATCTCAATTGTTTTAGAGGTTTCATAGATAGCCAGATGTTAGTTCTTTAGTCTTTTCATTGTTATTATCTTATGTTGAGACTTAAGTTTGCCTTAATGGCTAGTTGAATGTTTCCTTTATAACATTCCAGTTTATTACATAGGCTTGTCTTTGTTGAATTAAGTCTTCCGCTGAGTAAGTAAGCTAGGCCAAGGGTTCGTTTGGGGCCATCAATAGTTCTCGAGTGCCAGCCACGTTCAGGGTGTAGGCTCGGGGCGTGACAAAATATATCATCCGTCCTCAAACCATGAGGATTCACCACACGCAAGGAGAAATGACACAAATCCAAGCTCTAGCCACAATGGGGACCACCTTGAGAACCGGACCCTACACTTGGGGAAAATGTAGGAAAATATGGGTTAGCACAAAAATGCACCAAGTATGATAGTCATGCGTAAAATCATGAAAACATGCAAAAAGGGACATTTTAGTTGAAAGTGTGCCATTTGCCAAGTTTGAAACTCATCATGAATACATTGTGAAAGCATAAGTCATAAATCATATTTCATACATAATCATCATACCATAAGAGAAACATACCATAAGTACCCTCAAAGTCTACTTGGGCAATGCATGAATAAGATCCCATAATCCCACTCATACTAAGTAAAGCTTCTTGAGTAACCATAGTTCATAATTCATGTTTTTGTTCATAATGTTGCCATAGTGGGAATAAGCCTTAACCGGTATAGACCATTTGAATTAAACATGGAATCCGGTATTACCCACACCGAAAAGGGTTGTCCTACTTGCCTAAGGTAAGACCATCATATGTTAGCTTTTAGGTGGATCCACTAGCTAAAGACTTATGGGGCACATAGTTCATGGGATAAGGAGATTGCTACTAGAAATCTGGCCTTTCTCACAAAAAGGTTTCCATCTCAAGAGATTGCTTCTAGAAATCCGGCCTTTCTCACGGAAAGGTTTCTACCTCATAGTCAATATCCATTCGGTGCTAAGCATTTATCCCACGGAGTACTTATGAAGTCATAAATTGTTTCATTAAGATAGCTCATTAGATCATGCGTGAGAATAACCTTTCACCGTCCATGTCTACATATAACATTAGATTCAATTAGGTGAGAATTGCCTTTCAACCTTAGAATCATTATATTGCGAGAAAACCTTTCACATCATGGTCATCATGTGTTCATGAGAATAGCCTTTCAATTAGCACAAAAACATTATCATAATCATAGACACTTCCCTCTCAAAGTGTTCTTAAAGCATATACAAAACCTTCATAATTCATGCATCATATCATGTCTTGCCTTTTCAAAGGTCAAAGCTCATGTCAATTCAACACATCTAGAATTACTACATTATACATGGATAATAACATGATTCAATAATTCAAATACTACAAGATTAATCTCATAACATTCTTCTATAATCAACAAACCCACATCACAAGATCACAATTGAGTAGTATGGGGTTTCATGGGTTCTTGGGGGAATTCAACATAAAAACCATAGGCAATCATCAACTTATACATAACATACCATGAATCAATCAGTAGAAACATTTTTGAAAGGAACCCATGAGATTGAAGTCAAACCCAAACTTTTGGGGGAATCGCTAGTTTTGAAATTGAATTTGGAGGGACTCCATGAATGAAGAGCTACCATACCTTAGTGAAGCATTCAAACGAATTTGAGGAGAAAACCTAGCTTCTTGAACCCTAGCTTCCACTTCTTTCTTCTTCTTTTTGTTTGAGTTTTCTAGAGGGAGCATTTTTGGTAAAGATGAACTCTTGGGTTTTGATATGGTTTTGGGAAATAATGGGGTGAATGGGTGTATTTTGACTTAAAAAGACTTATATAAGTGTATAAAATTAAGGCAAAACAACTTCACTTTGATAGGACTCAAAAAGGAAATCTCCAAAACACCCCTCACTTTAAGTGAGCTACCAGGTGCCACGAGGAGCCCCACGAACCGTGGTCATGACCACGAGCCATGGTCCCACTCGTGGACTTGAAACAATGGCTTGGCATTATGTGTCTTTTAGCCCACAAGCCCAAGGCAATCCTACAAGGGGCTCCACGAATCGTGGTGCTTGCCATGAGTCGTGGTCCCTCTCGTGGACTTTGAGGCAGTGGCTAAGCCACCTCTCTCGACCCTCACACCACCAACTCCCTTCCACGAGCCTTTCCATGCGCCGTGGTCTTGACCACGAGCCATGAAGTGGCTAGTGAAGGGGGAGGCTGTTTTTAGGCATTTTTGGCAAGGCTACTGCCTAGCCCTCCACGAGCCCTCCCACGATCCGTGGTCTTGACCATGAGTCGTAGTGTTGGGCATGGTAGGTGGGGCAGTGCCTACACCAAAGAAGGCTGCCTTAAACCCACTATTTTGACCCTTGCCCTCCTTCCTTGACTTTAACCCTTTTTCCTTGACGTTAACCCTCACGATTTAGCTCTAGTTTAACCTACTAGTTTACGGGGTGTTACAACCACGTACTGAAGTTGCAATTTCTCATAAAGCACCTTTAATTTCATCAGTGCTAAAACTTGTATTGGAGTTGCAATATGAAAAATACCTCTAATATTGCCTTATTAATCCTTTCAAGCGGGATAAAAAAGAATAAGAATATCATTTCACCTATCTTTCAACTACACTAAATAATAAAAAATAAATTGTGAACAAGTCACTCAAGGATAATAAATTAGTCAATTATCTATTTGTTATATTCTCCTCCCCTTTCTCCAATAAATAAGATTTATCGATTCAATTGAACCAACCACGCAAGCTCCTTACCTCACAGAATATAAGGTTATTTCAAGCATAAAACTCACATTGTAGTGAACTATCCCTATGTTTTGAAGTTCACTTGTTCTAATGTAAATTTTGTGGTGTTAAAATAATTTTATTAATGTGACAAAAAAATTGATGAAGAAGGAATCTGTGAAAAGTAAAACTTTATTACCTATCGTACATTTCATGTACTGACGTCATTTGATGCTGCATCATTTTATGATGCAGATATAGATATCCAGGATCATCAACAGACACTTCATTGAGATTAGATCATTATTTCCCCCACCATCACCTAATCGATCACCTCGAGACACTATTTTCCCCATCAATAAGCAACATTTATTCTTCAAGCCCTTAATATTGAGAATGAGTGCAATACAGTGGAAGATTATCATAGACAATTTTATGATAATGTTCAATAATTTTACCCCAATCCTTTCTCCAAAAACTGTAGTCTTACACAATTTGAATATTACCTAATATGTCTAGGATTGTCTTAACCCTAGCAATACTTGACCTAGTTCAATCTTGTGTTGCTTTATACAGCACAATAGGCTTTCCTACCGCTGTTGATATTAAGGACCTCCTCACAAAGAGATCGGTACATAACTCTGACAATGAAATACATACCCAAACTTTAAGTGTTTCCTCCTTAGGATTGAATGATGACGTCCATAGAAAAATTCTGAACAAATCTTTGCCATCAAACCTAAAATATTCATAAGAATTTGATAAAACCTGTACAAAATCCTCATATAAATCAAACATGATCAAAATGTAACGAAAATCAAGTTGTCTGATATTACAGTTTCTTTTAACATCAAATTATTTTGGTAAAAGCTTTCGCAACTCTGATAACATTATTTTTTCATAAGCAAATTTGATAATCACTACTTGATGTAAACATTGTTCCTTAGCAAACTGCTCCCTTTCTTTCATTGTAAATCTCATAGTAAATTCTCCATGAATAAACTCGATGAGTTTAGTACGTATTTTAATAGATATTGAGTCATTTGTTGTGGTTTAAGGGGTGCTGAATAGGGTGTTTTTGTATTAGGATTGACGTTTGTCTCTCCCACAACCAGAGACTGGGGAGAGGGCGAAGTAACCATGACTGCTATACAAGTCGCCATATATAGAGAGGAAAAGAAAAGAGCGGGGGCTAGGTCAAACTTATTTTAAAAACTCAAAGTTTTGAATATTTCTTAGAAGTTTAAAATTTTTAAAACTACATTTATCTCAATCACTAATTAAAAAAAAAAAAATTGGCTTGTACTAGTCAAACTTGTCACCAATTTTAATTCCAATAATTTTTTGTCATCTTAAGCTCTGTCTCAAAATTCGTCTCCCTCGTATCTGTCTGGTTATGTGGTATTCGGCCACTGCAACTGAGCGTGTAGAGATCAAGAGATGTCAGGGCGTGAATGCTGCGAGAATCCACCGACTTTGAGCTCAAGCAGCGGAAATGGGTGTGTGTTACAACTTGGAAGCTTCAACACATACGTCTCTGGTCCTTCCACTTCCAAACTCGCCATCCTCCTTGTCTCCGACGTTTATGGTATTACCTCCCCTTTGATTTGTTGGGTTGGGGGTAAGATTAATACTGTAGTTAGGGCTCATTTGATAATAACTTATCTCGAAATTAGTTTTAAGATGAGTTTATTAGATGTTTGGTTGGAATAAAATTGGAGGATAACCTATTCCTGGATTAGTTATCTCGTGATTGTAGTGTTATTTTATCCCATATTGAGGTTGTAATAACAACGGGATAACTTAGCCTATTACTGTAGTAGCAACGTCTAGACCCCCAGCAACAGGATGTATGGTCTGGAAGGTTAATCAATTTCCTTATTACAAGTTACCCCTAGTTTCCTTTGAGTTTTACAACAGGATGTATAACAAATGTTTGTTATGGAACAATTAAATATGATTCTAACGACTTCCACGTTTAATTTATTATGATACAAGGATTAATTTCTTTGATTGACAATCTCTTATGGTCTTAATTCTTTACAGGTTATGAAGCCCCAAATCTGAGGTACATGCTGCTTCTCAATTTCAGCCTATACTTGTTAAATATATATTTCTGTAACTATCGGTCAAAATAGATGTACAATTACTAGGAGATGCTTCCCATTGTGGGTCAAAATAGAGCAGATTTGTATAGCTGACCTAGCTAGCTCGGGATTAAGGAATAGTTAATTGATTGATTGATTCATCGAATGTTTTTGCTTCTGTGAAACTTCTATTATTACTTGTCAGATGTTGGAATTTTCATTACAACCACAACTATTCCAGAAAACGAGTCTAACTGCTGGTGATTCAATGGTGTCTTATCTTTTTGGATCTTTTGGTTACGTCAAGAAGAAGTGGGGGACAGCGGTCGTTGTGTTTTTCTAGTAATTAAGCTGCAAGGAGTTCCTATTTTATCTTGGGCTTATCGCAAAATTCAACTGTTATGTAGGAAGCTTGCTGACAAAGTTGCAACTGCAGGATACTATGTGGTGGTTCCTGATTTTTTTTATGGTGATCCTTATACGATGGAGAAAACTTTATCAATCTGGATACAATCACATGGAACAGTGAGTTTAGGATTTGTTGAAACTTAATCTTTGTCTTTTTAGTAACGTTGCTATAGATTTGCCTCTCGAGAGTCAAAGGAGGCTATGTCATTGGTATACCATTTCTCAATTCATTAAGCTGATCATACTCGGGAATGTTCATGACATTTATAACAGCAGACTTGCTACCATGCTACTCATATTTTTATTTGTTCTTGTTAGGCTAAAGGATTTGAAGACGCAAAACAGGTTGTTGCAGCTCTCAAAGATAAAGGTATATCTGCAATTGGAGCTGCAGGGTTTTGCTGGGGTGGTAAGTTTTGAACTTAATGGTTTTAAGGTTGTCTAACCCTTTCCCATACTAGGATGTAAAGGGTCAATGTTCTTGCGATTGTTTGTGATCCTGACCTCCAGTTTTCTTAACAGCAAAGGTGGTTACTGAGCTATCTAAGTCTGACTACATTCAAGCTGTAGTACTATTGCACCCATCGTTAGTGAAAGTTGATGATTTCAAAGGTATGGCTGTTATTACTGAAATCATCTGTGATCAGATTTAGCTACTACTGCTGACTTTACACTGATTTGTTGCATATGCACCCATTTCCTTTGGTGTTCTCAGTGTACTTGAATCCTAGATTTATACGCATTTGTTGTGTATGTTATTTATATGTGGGCCATTGAGATCCAGATGATGGTTGGTACTCCGATAACTTCATATACCTGTTTTGTATTCGGTGACGCCTCAATTCATTCTGATATGAATCTTGCTAATTGTTTTATGAATATCCCTTGGTGCAATTGGTATTATATATAAGTGTTTGAATTCTGATGACTACCTTGAACTGCATCACCATGAGATCCTTCCTTTTTCTCTTCTTTGTTTTTATTTTCTTTTTTAGACCTTGTTTTCTTCTCCTTACCAACTGATGATACATATTACTTGCAGAGGTGAAGGCACCAATAGCTATTTTAGCTGCTGAGATAGATAAAATCTCTCCTCCAGAGCTTATTAAGCAGTTTGAGGAGATTTTATCATCAAAACCTGAGGTACATGAACATCAGAGTTGATTATTATGTTTTTCTCGTCATTCTAAAAAGATTGATGTTTGAAATTATAATGTCCTGTTTATTCAGGGGATATACAAGTAGGTAACTAATTTTGATTTATCTCTCATTGCGTGTTACAAGATTTTAGATTCACCCTTTGCTTTTGTTTTCTCTCTTGCCTTCTGTTTTTATAGGTGGACAAATTTGTCAAAATTTTTCCTGGTGTTAAGCATGGATGGACAGTGAGATACAATGTTGAAAACAAAGAGGCTGTGCAGCATGCTGAAGAAGCCCATCGGGACATGTTGGATTGGCTTACCAAGTATGTTAAGTGAGTGCAAGGATACCAGGCAATTGCAATTTCCCGTTAAGAAGTCTAAATATCTGCAATCAGAATAGCAATGTAACTAAATATTGATGAACTCCATATTGTACATCTTGTTTGATGAGAAGTTATCTTGCAGTGATCATCTAAAACATACTGCATGGTCTCATATTCTTTATGCCTGAGAATGGTTTAAGTAAGATGTGATTCTGCTTCAGCTTGTCCAATGTATCTGTTATGAGTGCTTTCATGTCTGCAAGCACATGAAAGCAGACGTGAAACACTGGTGTAAAAACCAAAAACTGACAGATACATACAAAACCGGCATAAATAGGCAGAGGTGACAATTAGTACTCAACTATTAATCAGGATTTATCACTGATTCTGTCTGTTATGTTTTCTAGTATGTGCTATTTGCAGGAAAAAGATAAACTTTAGCTACACACACCTACATATGCACCTGCCCTTATGTACAATGATATGATAATTGAATGAGATAAAAGGAAACAAGTTAGACCTAAATTCGAGAAAGTTATTTTAAAAGACTTCTGTTCTCTTAGAAAACAGTATGTACTTGGCTATGAACAGACTTTAGCAAAAGTAAGGAATCCATGATACCAAGTAGTTGCTATAAAGCTTAGTTGTTCTAGTAACATTTGATTTGATATTTGTTAGAAACCTTTCAAGGGTGTAGTCTAATCTAACTAATTTAGGATACGAGACATAGTTGATTATGCGATTTGTAGAGAGAAACTAGATGAAACCAAAATTCAAGCAAGATTTCTATCTGATTCGGTTAATATCTAATATAATAGCATTGCTTCAGGTACAGTCAGAAGGGAAGTGGACTTAGCAGTGTTCGAGGTCCCCGTTCCTCTATGTGACTTGACTATTCTTAGATGACACAAGCAAACAACTACAATGAATTTGCAGTTTTCTTCATCGGTATTCCATACATTGTCAGCATAGCGATTGGTAATTCAAAAATAGAAAGAATATAAATAAAGGTGCATATGCGGGAAGGGCCCCCCATACACTGTCAGCATAGTGATTCTACTTTAGAGTTATGTTTGGCTCCATAAACGAGACATAAGATGTCCAGTTTAAATCTGCTCATGACCATGAACCATTACCAAGTTGTCGGACGTGTACTTCCCAACTTGATGATTGGCCTTAAAATGATTCTTAAGCTGTGAGTATAACCTGGACAAAACATTCAGAAACTTGTTGATAAGTCAAATAGCCAGGAACACGGGCGGAGCTACCCTTGTCCAAGTGGAGTCAGTTGACACTCTGCCGGAATATTACACGATGTAGAATGTTTTTCTTTTTTAGATTATACATTGAATTTTCTTGACTTCATTTGTTGTCTTTTTTATATTTTAAATGCCCTTAGTGAAAATTGTGACTCTGTCGATGGGAAGGAACAAGTGAAAGTCATCTATCATGACAATAACTTGATGAATTCAACTAGAGCAGAAGCATACAAGTGCAAGGATATTTCAGGTGCTAGTTCTCCGTCTGGAAAACTGAAGTGCTGCATACCTTCAGAAAGCAAAAGTGTTGCATTTCAATGTAAGTAGATTTTGCAATAGAAAATAAAGCTTTAATGGGTCCGTACTCCGTAGTTAACTAGACAAGGATTTAACTTAAATGCACCTATCATGTAAAGAGTTTTTACAATATCAGTGTAGTTTAACTTGTTGTAGGTTACTGTTTATTTCCCAGGTACTAATCCAACTTCTTATGGATGGTTATAGTTATGGGCTTGGGACTTCCATGTTGGAGGTCTCAAGTTCGAAACCCCTTGCCAGCGAAAGCAAGGGGTTTGCCTTCTGGGTCGAGCTCGTTGCACTGTGCTTGCCTAGTGCGGGTTACCTCTCCTATGTGGTTTGTGAGCTATTGCATAGGAGCGGGGGTTTTACCCTGTGCGCACCCAAAGGGTAGCGGCTGCGGGTTTCCCTTGTCATCAAAAAAAGTTATAGTTATCTTTTAGGCAACCTGATTCTGTATAAAAATTCTTTTATTCTATGTTAAAAATTCATAAAATAATCCATGCAATCATGTAACTATGAAACTTTTCATACTTGTCTGGACACTAAAATTATGTAAAATTTAATCGTATTATCTTGAAAATACAAGGTTTATATTTGTACCAGGGTAAGTTAGGATTTTGTAGTAAGAAGACATTTAATACCCCTCTGTCCCTAATTATTTGTCAACTTTTGAATTGACACACATATTAAGAAAACAATTAATGACATTGTGAGTTTACCATTTTACCCCTATTAATTATGAAGTGGATGAAAAGTTCTACATTTTTCAAAGTAATTAGTCATTTAATTGAGGATATAATAGGTAAAAAAAAATTATCCGTTCTTGATTTGTCAAAATGGACAAGTAATTAAGGATAACTATAAAAGGAAAAGTGGACAAGTAATTAGGGACAGAGGGAGTATGTTTTAAGAAGGCATATCTTGTGGATCTTGTCTTTGATACTTTGCTATAAATAGGGTCTGACTTATCTAGCCACATTTTCTGGTTCTTAGTTAAGCAGTCTGTAAAGTGCTGATAATTGTGCTTATAAGATTCTTTTTGCTGGATTTCTCAGAATTCTACTGTCATCTGAAGCACCCTTAGGGCATCTCCAATCCATCTGTAAAGTGCATATAATTGTTGGGACTTTCTTTTTCATTCTTTAATGAAGTTTTAAACTATTTTACATTTTCAAAGAGAAAAGTTTAAGAATTATCAGAAGGATAATAATGGAAATAACATTTAATATTTGTCCTTAAGAGGTGTGTTGTACTTCTTAACAATCCAGTTAATATGGACCAGAAGGAGCAGTAAAACTACTTCCTCTTGCATGTTGCTTGACAGTAGTCAGTACTTAATTGATGTTTTCTTTCTTACTATCATTTCATTGGTGTGCTTGTCAATTGATGTTTACTTTCTTACTACCATTTCATTGATGTTGTTAATATAGGTCAAAAATATAACTGAGACATCTCAAGATTCCAATAGAATTTTTTTTCTTTTAAAAAAAATAATAAATACCTCTGATCATAAAAAAAATGAGTATTTATTTGGGCTGGTACTTAATATGCTGTTGCTAATGGTACTAAGGTTCATTGGTGTATAAGAATGGTAATAAATATGATTTATTAGTAATGTTGACATTAGTAATGTTTGTATAAGTTATATTTGTATTAATTGTGTTGAAATTATTTTTTATGTAATATTTGGATTGGTGCATTGAAAATAACATGTATTATATTTCTAAAGAAAAACATTTGCTTATAAAAATATCCTCCACAAATATAGTGAAAAAGACGTGAAAAAGATTTTGAGGGGAAATTGTGTCAGGGGCATATTCAGGAGGAGGTCATTGGGTTCACGTGAACTCATGATCTCCTCTCGAGATCATGTAAAATAGTGTTATAATTTTTTTGAAATACTTAAATATACATGTGTGAACTCAATTTTACTCAAAATATTCCATAATGGAGTGGTGATTGAGTGCACCTCTCTAAGTGAGGAAAAAAATAATAATTAAATCTTATGTCTTTCTTGTCTTTTTGAGTTCCTCCCTTGAAGGACTGCTCATTAAACAATGATATATATATATATATATATATACTAGTTTCACGGCACGTGCGTTGCACGTGTATATGTATATATAGTATACGATGTTGTAAAATAGAATTAATATTACTAAATTAAAAAATTTTAGTAAATAATTATAGTTTAAAGAACATAGGACAATTGCTTTTAAATAATTAATACAAATTGTCATAGAATTACTTGTATTCTGAGATCAAAATAATTAGATATCATTTAAACATTTCAAACTACATTCAAAGTTTAAATATGGGGAGAAAGCGACATTTCTTTAGTAGTATTATTTTTTACTTCACTAAATTTTGTAAGCAAATCTAACCAACAAAATTATAAAAAAAATATCAATATAAAAAATGTCACCAATAGTCTTTCCTCTTGAGGTTATGAACATAAATTATGGACACCATTTAAGTATAATTTTTCTCTTAAATATTCATACTTGAAATTTAGTATGTGCATGACACTAATAAGGATTACCATAAATATTTCAAGACTTTATCTTTATACACAATCTAACTTTTACTTCTTGTCTAATGAAAGTATCTAGTATCTTATAGAAGTTGTATCGTAAATAAAATATTAAACTTTTTAAATAATAAAAATTAATAGATGAATAAAATTTAAAGTATTGTTTATAGAATCTTTAATTTGATTTAAGATACTTTATGATCAATCACTATTTTCTTATCTATTTTATATAACTAGCAAGGAGTGTATCTTGTGATATATCATTTTCTCAAATTAAAATGAACACAAAATAACAGGAAATGCATACTTAAAAAATTTCATACTCAATATAAATATTAAAAAAATAAAATAATATATGGAACGATACATAACCAATGAAGAAGGAAGACAAAAATATATGATCATGCTATATTCACTATAGTGTTCCATTTGATTAATATCTCTTGCCACCACCACTTTACTTTCTCCGTCCATTTTTACTTACACATCTATTAAAAATAATTATTATCATGACTATATTATCATATTATAAGTAAAAAGGAAAATCTATTTTTGAAATAGTGGAATTAACATCAAAACTAATGATTAAATAGACTACATTGATGCCCGTTGTTTTAGCAAATTTAGAAAGAAACTCCTTCATTTGAGGGTAAAAAAATAATTTAAAAAAAACAAAGAAGAAATATCTTACCCAAATCATGTGACTTTTTTCATATTTGTTTATCATTATTGTCTTTTCCACAACTTTTCGTCACTGTTAACTCATGAAAATCGTAAGAAAAAACACGAGTGTGAATTTATGAATGATTTGCTACAATTTGTTCACCAACTCTTTCTTATGTGGTACCTCGAATTTTGTTGAACTTTGAACTTAATCAACTGTTGCAAATAACCTTGAGATTTTTTAAGAAGAAGAAGAGTAGAAAACTTTAAAAAAATCGTAGTTTAAAAGTGAGAGAAAACCCCTCTATTTATAGCTAATAAATAGTAGTATGAATAGGTGTTAATTGTGCCTTATCAAAAAAGTTACAACCTTTCGAAAAAGTCACAACCTTTTGCAAAATTCACAACTCATCGGAAAAGGTACAACCCTTTGTAAAAGTCACAACCCTTCAGAAAAGTCACAACTCATCGAAAATGTCAAAACCCATAAAAAAAGTCACAACTCTTTAATATGAAAGGGTATCTACTTTTAATATAATATAAATAATTAAATTAATAAATAAAATAAATGAAGTATTTTAATTAGGGGTATTATAGTAATTTAACATTCAATTTAGGAGTTAATGCTTTTAAGGTAGTATAGAAGATATATATATATATATATATAGTATGGTATCATTGAGGAATGAGCTGATTGTACATGAATGAATGTAGGAAACCTTAATGATACCATAACAATATATGTATTGTAACACCCCAGAAATTTCTAACTTAAGGCTCGAACCATTCTTTATTTACATGTAGGTCGTATTGGGTGATTCTTAAATTTCTCTTAGCTAGGTGTAAAGGCCAATTCTTTAGTGTGAGAATGAATTTGGATATGAATTAAAGTCACAAGAACCCTCTAGTACAAAGTTGAGTTGAAAACTTCCTTACCGATTACGTTTTTAGTCTACTTAGGTCAACTTCAAACAATCATATCTCTCACCACAAAATGAATTAGGTAACTCATAGCCTATCAAATTGAAGATCTATGAGTCCTCTTTCCGACGCCACCAAGTTTGCCTTATTTCGAGTTTAGAGTAAAAAATTATGACTATTTTATCAGAGACTATCGCAATAGAGTTTTCTGAGTTAGTCCTATGAATCCTTTCTACAGGCCGCAAAAATTTCTATGACTTGTACTGTCAACTCATAGAAAATTTCTGAGAATTCAGATTTTAGGGTCCCATTCCTACGGATCCATCTACAGGTTGTTGAAACTTCTACGTGTCATAGTTTGGACCCATAGAATGAACTTTTGATCCTTAAAATTCAATATAAATTCTACGGATTGGATCTACGGTTTGTAAAAACTTTTACAAATCGTAGTTTGGACCCATAGAGTGAAATTCTGAGCCTTAAAATTTAGGGGAAACTAAGCAAATACCCCATAAAAGCAAAATAATTACAAACATATACCCATTTACATTCATATCCCACTAAATAATTACACTGTATACCCCCTCCCCCCCCCCAAAAAAAAATTACTTCGCTTAACTGATACTGAATCAGTATCATATACTATATTGGTATCAATAAGGCTAATAATTTTGATTAACTGATACTAAATCAATATATATACTGTATTGGTATCATTAAGGTTTTTTGTTAAGAAATTACTCATTAGTCAATGATATCATAAGAGGATATATACTCTTATTGGTTGTTTGGTTTGAATACAAGTTACGATGGGATAAGTTATGATGAGATAAGTTATGATGAGATAAGTTATGCTGAGATTATTTATGTTGGATTAGTTATCCTGACATTATTTCTTATTGATTGTTTGGTTTGTTCTACTAAAAATTATAACCATGGCATTCTTTCTAAAAATAAGTGGTTTGACTATTAAAATCTCTTATTTAACTTTTTGTGTATATTTTTTTTAATAGAGTTTTAGTTATTTATTCTTTAAAACAAAACATCCATCTTATTTAGCTTAATTATTTTTATGTATGATAGGATTTAACCCCCGAAAACTTAGTTTCAACTTTAGGAAACAAAAAAAAATAGAAAAAAGGATTTAACCCCTAAAAAATGAAAGAACAAAAAGAAGAGTTGTCTTACCATGCTCGTAAAATGTAACACCTCAGAATCAAGAAGTCTAGAAAAAGGGAATAAAGTGGGAAGTCACCAGCCCATAACTGAGCCATGTCACTCTTCATGGAGCCCTTCACGAGCCGTGAAGGGCACCACGGCTCGTGGAGCCTTCCAGTGCTTGGCCAAGAGGAGCTCCCTTCCCACGAGCCCTTAGATGGTTCATGGTGAACCTCACGCCCTATGGTACTGGCCGTGAAGGGGAGGCAGAATCCACCTCAAGGTCAGCCTCCTCCAACGATCCCCTAGACGGCTCGTGAAGAGCCAAACAGCTCGTCAGGGTGGTTGTGAAGGGGCAAGGCCACAAGTAACCTTTCCTCAAGCCACTGGTGAAGGACCACGACTGCCACTACGGTCCTTGACGGCTCGCGAGGGCCACCATCTGGTGGTGCGTCAGCTGTAAGTCATGGTCAATTGCGTCTTTTCCTTATTATTTTATCTCAATACTACGTTGTTTTACCCTTACCTAGAACCCCTATATAAGTGTTTTTAACCCCAAATTCAACCCATTCACGTCATTTTCTTAAAATTACAAAAAAATAAAGAACAAGTCTTTCTCTCCAAAATATTTCTCTTTCTAGAAAATCTTGAAGAAGAAGGGTTCAACCTAGGGTTCCAAGTCAAGTCTCCAATTCCACCATTGAAGTTAAACAATTGGCATTGAGGTACGATAGTTTCATCCATGGATTTCCCAACTTCTCCAATTTTCAAAGTTAGAAATCTCCAATTCAGTTAGGGTTTTTCTTCTCTGTTTTGGGTTCTCTTGATTATTGATTTAATTGATTGATTTATGATCTATTATGCATAAATTGAGTTAATCTCATGTTTTAATGATGATCCCCCATGAACTCGTGTAATTCCCATATTTTGCAAGTTATGATAATGTAATGTGAGTTTTGGATTATGAAAGAAGAGTTTATGAAATCAAGCATGTTCTTATGAAATTATATAAATGTTTTAAGGATGCTTTGAGAGTGAAGTATCAATGATGTTGTTATTGTTGTGTTGTTGAAAGAATTTCTCATATACACATGAAAACATGATTGTGAAAGATTTTCTCACATAATAAGGGTTCTTAGGGTTGAAAGGCTTTCTCACCTAAAATGAACCAATGTTGAGGAACTATTCTAATGTTGAGGAAAAAAGTGATTACCCATTCTCTCTAATTGAAATGACAAGAGGCGATTACCTATGTCACATGATGTAAGGACAAGAGGCGATTACCCATGTTCCTTTAAGAGCTAAGTTGAATATAAATAAGAACTATTTCGTGGAAGTTAAGCTTAGTACCGAGTAGACAAGTGGTGATTACCCGTGTCCCATAGACTATGTGCCAACATAGTATTGTCTAGATAGATATTAGCTAGTGGATCCACATAAGCTAGAAGTTCATGGTCCTCACCTTGGCAAGTAGGACAACCCTTTCGGTGTGGGAGACATCGGATTCCATGTTGATAGCTCACATGGTCTTATATGTCGGTTAAGGATACTTCCCACGAGCAAGCTATGATGAATTAAGGTTACTTCAAGAAGTATCGTAAGTGTATTTTAAGATGATGTTCACTTGCATTAATCATGTTTTATGACTTATGTTTTCTAACTCACAAGATTTATGTATTTTAGCTTGATCATTGCACACCTATGAAAATGTCCCTTTTTAGCATGACTTAAATGTTTTTATGCATGTCTATCATACTTGGTACATGTTTGTACTAACGTATACTCTTGCCTACATTTCCTCAAATGTAGGGTCCGACAGTCAGGTTCCCAGTTTCGTGGCTAGAGTTCGTTGACGAGATTCCAAGTTTTGGTCAGTCCTCATGCTTTGAGGATCGGATCTTCATTGTATTTAATTCTTCCTTATTTTCAGTTTTGGACATGATGTACGAGCTAGGCCCCAGATTCATTCTTATGTACTAGATGACTATTGAGACGATGTTAGATTTTCCACTTTACTTTATAAAACTTTGATACATTGAACTGTCTTTAAAATCTCTTTGTCTATTTCTTATGTTATGAATTCTAAGTGGCTTGTATGGGGCCTTTCAGGGTCCTATATGCCATCTTATGCATAAGGGCTACCTTGAATCATGACAAAGTTGGTAATCAGAGCACAATGTTTAGAAAGGTCCTAGGAAGTCTCATAAGCCACGTCGAGTAGAGTCTTGTTCATGAGTGTGAAGCGCGCCACACTTATGAATGAGAGGCTATAAGATGTTAGGAAACTCCACTTCTTTCATTACTCTAAAGTCGTGCGATAGAGTTTAACTCTATAAGGTCTCTCTCTCTCTTAATCCTTATCTGATGCTCTATATGGCTACTTGAAGAGCTTATGTTGAAGGAACGTGAAGGAGAATGTGGAACAAGAAGCTCCTCCTCAAGCTCCGGTTGACCCGTTGGCCGAGCAAGTGACTAATTCAAACTTTAGGGCTCTTTTCAAATGTTGGACCAAGCCATGACGGCTCAAGCCAATAGGGAGGTTGTGGTTTCTGTGAACCCAAATGTGGGTACGACAACATCTAGAGTGAAGGACTTCACTAATATGAATCCCCCGGAGTTTCATGATTCTAAGGTTGAGGAAGATCCTCAAGAGTTCATTGATAAGGTTTACAAGGTATTGATGATTATGGGAGTGATGTCGGTGGAAAAGGCGAAGTTGGCCGCTTATCAACTTTAGGGTGTTGCTCAATTTTGATTCAACCAATGAAAAGAAGGGAGATCAGAAGATGCGGGTCCTCTCGATTGGAAAAAGTTTAAGGTTGCTTTCCTTGATAGGTTCTTTCCCATTGAGACGAGGGAGACAAAGGTGCTTGAGTTCATCAACCTTCGTCAAGGAAGTATGAGTGTGAAGGAATATGTTTTTGGTCACACAATTGTCTCTATATGCTCCTACTATGATTGCTGACCCTAGGGCAAAGATGAACACACTCATTTCAGGTGTGTACGAAATAGTGGTTAAGGCATGTCGTATCGCCATGCTTGTTAATGACATGGATATTTTCCATTTGCTTCATGCTCAATAGATTGAAGAGGAGAAACTTAAGGAAAGGTCTAGGGAGGCAAAAAGGGCTAAGACCGGTGATGGTAACTTCTCTCATACAAGGTCCAATGGAAACGGCCATTCTAAGTTTCAACAAAGGTTTACCGGCCAAGGTTCCTCTAATACTCCTTCTAAGTTCAACAAAGATAAGGTGTCTAACCCTAAGTCTCAAGGAGGAAATGGTAGTGGGTCTTTATTGCCTACTTGTGCTACGTGTGGAAGGAAGCACGTAGACAAGTGCCTAGCGGGTTCCAATGTTTGTTTTAGGTGTGGTAAGATAGACCACAATATAAGAGATTGTCCTTCAGTTGCTAAAAATGAAGGAGATAATCGCCGAAGGGCTCAACCTAATCCTTCATCTGGTCCTAGTGGTTCGGGTTCCAATGCTCCCAAGCAAAACCAATTCTATGCATTTCAGACTTGTGGTGAACAAGAGGGTTCTTCCGATGTGGTTACCCAGTATGTTGAAGGTCTTCCAACTTAATGTTTATACTTTACTTGATCTCGATGCTACCTTGTCTTTTGTGACTCCATGTGTGGCTATGAGGTTTGATGTTCTTCCGGATGTGTTGTTAGATCCTTTTTGTCTTTACTCCTGTTGGTGATTCTATTGCGGCTAAGAGGGTCTATAGAAAGTGTCCTGTTTCCTTGTCCCATAGACTTACTCTTGTTGATTTGGTATAGCTTGATATGCTAGATTTTGATGTTATCCTCGGTATGGATTGACTGTACTCATATTATGCTTCTATAGATTGTAGAACTCGTGTAGTCAAATTTCAGTTTCCAAATGAGCCTATCCTAGAATGGAAAAAGGGAAATTATATTCCTAAGAGTCAATTTGTTTCTTGTCTTAAAGCTAGAAAGATGGTTTCTAAGGGTTGTTTATGCCATCTAGTTAGGGTGAGGGATGTAGATTCTGAAACCCCTACTCTTAAGTCGGTCCCTGTTGTTAACGAGTTTCTGGAGAAATTCCCAAATGATTTACCCGGTATTTCTCCCAAAAGGGAAATAGACTTCGGTATTGACCTTCTCCCTGATACGCAACCTATCTCTATTCCTTCTTACTGAATGGCTCTGATAGAACTAAAGGAGTTGAAAGAGCAATTGAAATATTTGTTGGATAAGGGTTTCATCTGACCAAGTATCTCCCCATAGGGTGCGGCAGTTTTGTTTGTTAGAAAGAAGGATGGTTCTCTTCGTATGTGTATAGACTATCGGCATTTGAATAAGGTGACCGTTAAGAATAAGTATCCTCTCCCAAGGATATATGATTTATTTGACCAACTTCAAGGAGCGAGTTACTTCTCCAAGATTGACCTCCGGTCGGGTTATTACCAGTTGAGGGTGAAAGAAGATGACATTCTGAAGACAACTTTTCAAATTCGGTATGGCCATTTTGAGTTTTTGGTGATGTCTTTTGGTTTGACTAATGCTCTGGTGGCATTTATGGATGTGATGAATAGGGTATTTATACAATACCTTGACATGTTTGTGATTGTGTTCATTAATGAAATATTGATCTATTCGAGGAGTGAGGATGACCACATCAACCATTTGAGGATTGTGTTGCAAATTCTCAAGGACCAACAATTCTTTGCAAAGTTTAGCAGATGTGAGTTTTGGCCAAGGTCCATAGATTTTCTTAGTCACATTGTTTCAAGTAAGGGTATTGAGGTAGATTCTAAGAAGACGGATGTGGTCAAGAGTTGGCCTAGACCTCTATCCCCTTTGGATATTAGAAGTTTCTTGGGTTTGGTTGGCTATTATTGAAGGTTTGTTGAGGGGTTATCTTCTATTACTTCTCCATGGACATCATTGACCTAAAAGAAGGCTAAGTTTTTATGGTTCGAAACATGTGAAAAGAGCTTTCAGGAATTGATGGATAGACTTACTTCCGCTCTGGTGTTGACTTTACCGGAAGGGATTGATGGTTTTGTGGTTTATTGTGATGCCTCAAGAATTGGGTTAGGATGTGTTCTTATGCAAACTGGGAAAGTTATTGCCTATGCTTCGAGGAAACTTAAGATCCATAAGAAGAATTATCCTACCCATGACCTTAAACTAGCGGCGGTTGTTTTTGCCTTAAAGATTTGGAGGCACTATTTGTATGGTGTTCATGTAGATGTAAATACCGACCACAAAAGTTTGCAATATGTGTTTAATCAGAAGGATCTGAATCTTCGCCAAAGGAGGTGGCTTGAGTTACTGAAGGATTATGATATGAGTGTTCTCTATCACCTCGGAAAGGCGAACGTGGTGGCAAATTCTCTTAGTCGGTTATCTATGCGTAGTGTTGCTCATATTAATTATAGAAAGGAATTGGTTCGAGATGTTCATAGATTGGCCCGGTTGGGTGTTCAGTTAGTAGACTCTACCAAAGGTGATGTTATGGTTCACAATGGCTCAGAATCGTCTTTTGTGGCGGATGTGAAGGCCAAGCAAGGCCTTGATCCGACTTTTGTGGAATTAAAACAAGCAGTGCTTAAGAAATCCGTTGACGCTTTCTCCCAAGGGGCAGATGAAGTACTTAGATATCAAGGTCGTTTGTGTGTTCCTAATGTTGATGACTTGAGAGAGCAGATCTTTTCATAAGCCCATAGTCTTGGTATTTCATTCACCCGGGAGCCACCAAGATGTACCGTGATTTATGGGAGATCTATTGATGGAATGGGATGAATAAGGATATTGCGAAAATTTGTGGTTAAGTGTCCTAATTGTCAACAAGTGAAATTTGAACATAAAAAATCGAGAGGTTAATCCCAAGATATTAGCATTCCTACTTGGAAGTGGGGAAGATTTGAATATGGACTTTATTGTCGGGTTGCCTCTCACCCAGCGACAACATGACTCGATTTGGGTTATAGTAGATCAAATTACAAAATTGGCTCATTTCATTCCCGTCAAGGTTTCTTATTCGGCGGAGGACTATGCTAAGTTGAAGTTGAGAGAGATGGTAAAGTTGCATGGAGTGCCTTTATCCATTATCTCCAATCGTGGTACCCAGTTCACTTCTCAGATTTGGAAATCCTTCCAAAAGGGTCTTGGTACTCGTGTTAAGCTTAGTACGGTCTTTCACCCACAAACCGATGGACAAGCGAAGCATACTATCTAAACTTTGGTAGATATGTTGAGATCTTGTGTGATTGATTTCAAAGGTAATTGGGATGATCACTTGCCTTTGATTGAGTTTGCATATAACAATAGTTATCACTCAAATATCGGTATGGCTCCATTTGAGGCATTGTATGATAGGAGGTGTAGATCTCCTATATGTTGGTTTGAAGTGGGCGAAGTTGCTTTGATAGGCCCAGAGTTGGTACATGAGGCTATGGAGAAAGTTCAACTTATTAGAGAAGGGTGGAAAACGGTTCAAAGTCGGAAAAAGTCATATACCGATGTGAGAAGAAGGGATCTTGAGTTTGATGTTAATGATTGAGTCTATTAGAAAATCTCACCCATGAAGGGTGTAATGCGGTTTGGCAAGAAATTGAAGTACTATTTTCACCTATTGGAATAACACTTCAACATATGTCAAAGTTTAACAAGTTTTATTGATGAAAAATTCACGAAAAATCACAACGTCATCTATTTGATAAACAAAAATAGAGGATTGCAAGTGCAAAAGTCATGTGGGTAAATAAACACACTGTAACAGCCTGATTCCATCGTTAGGGAAAAGTCGATGGGGAAAGAATTGGGGATAAAAAACTTTTGAGTAGTAACTTGGGAATTCCTAGTCTAGTCCAGATTTGGACGAAATCTGAGTCAGTGAGGTCTAGGGAAATCTGGTAATGAATGAGAGATTTAATAATGAATTTGATCACATTAGTAGATAGCTAAGACGTTAAGGAAACTGTATGACTTTATGGAATCAAATTCGGGTGAGTAGAACTCCCGAAATTGATCTTAGCATGAACGAGTTGTTTTTGAAAGTCATGGGTTGAAGGTGTGTTATGAAATGGAGGTTTGAAACTCTAATTCCGACGTTTTGTCTCTGCGCAAGCCGCCAAGGCAGGGCCACTGTAGCGAGATGAAGTCCGTTGTATCGGGCCAGTCGCGATTTAAGTTGGGGAAAAACCCCAATTTTGTTATTATTCTGCAAACTTTGTTCTTAAGAGTTAGGAGACGAGCCCAAGCGATTTCTTCACAGTTTTCCACGACTTTTGGTGCTAAAGGTAAGGATTTTATTCCCCTAATCCGTTTTACGATCCTTAGAACTTAGATTCATGGGTAATTATCATTGGGGGAGGGTTTTGGCCTGTAGTTAATGGTGGGAAAAAGCCCTAGCTGCACCTTAGGATCATGGGTTTGGTCTTGGGTTATTGGGTTTGTTATAATTCGGGTAAATAAGACTTAATTATTGATCTTTGCATTAAATTATCCGTTTGTAGACCAAGAACAAGCGGAAAGAATCTGGAAAGGGAAGGCTCAAGTGTCTTAGGAGGATTCAAGCTTAGTTTCGAGGTAGGTGATGGTTTGATTTCATGTTTGTGTGATGTATGTTAGTATTCGCTGCATGTATGTATGTGAATGAAGCACTATAGATCAAACCTAATGTAAATGAGTTTGAATGAACGATTGTTTGCAATTAATCAACACTTGATTGTATGATTATGAGAATGTACATTGTTATTGTGATTGTGGTATATTGATTGAATCAGGTGTCACGTTTCGACACACAAATTAGGATAGGGTGTCACGTACCGTCACATATATTGGACCGGGTGTCACATTCCGACTCACTAGTTGGAATCGGGTGTCACATTTCGACACACTAACAGTTTGGTTACAGGTTTCATGAGAGGACCATTAGATTGACTTATTTACTTGTATTGAGAATTTGGAATTGTTCATTGCTCCTAAATTGATAACCAATGTGTTTATATATTATGTGCATGTCATGTTTACTATGTTGTGACTGCTTATATATGTTTCGATTACTGGAATAGTCGTGTGATCCTACTAATACACTGTGGTTGTGTACTGATACTGCACTTGCTCGTTCTTTGTTGAGTACATGTATCTTCAAGCGGCTACAGGCAGACATCATTTAGGAGATCGCTGATCAAGATCGAATTCAAAGGTGAGCCAGTTCTTCCGGGCTACCATGAGTTCTCATTCTGTTTAGTCCATTTATGTCCGGACTTAGACTAGTACTTTAGATATTCGTCTGTTTAGTTTCGGGGTTGTACCCCTTGTTCTTAGACTTGTCGTTTGTAGAGTTTTGGTACATTAACTTTCAGGTTCTAGGTGTTGTTTTATGCAATGTTTGGTAATGTTTTTGTCGAACTACTGAGTTTATGGGAACTCCATTTTATTTCTGCATTTAAACTTGATTTTGTATCTTTAAATGTATAGCTTTGGGGTTAGTTGATTAGTAGTAATGGTTTTCCCACCGGAGGGTTAGTGTAGGTATCAATCACGACGGTCTGGGTCGTGACAAAGTTGGTATCAGAGCCTTAGGTTCATTGATCTCATTGTACCAAAACGAGTCTAGTAGAGTCTTGTGGAATGGTACGGAGACGTTTGTACTTTTCTTCGAGAGGCAATAGGACTTTAGGAAATTTCTCTGTTTTCTCTTGTCTTCTATTGTGCAATAACTCGATTCCAATTGGTATCTGGTGATCCAAATTGGTATCTAATCTCCTTCATTCTTCTGTTCATAGATGGTTAGCACTAGGTTTAAAGGCGTCAGTCCCATTGCTCCCATCAATAAGCTAAAGCTAACTGAGGAATCCGTAACGAGAGATCACGGTCGAGGTAGGGGTAGAGGAAGAGCAAGGGGCAGATGCCGAGGAAGGGTAGCACCCACTAGGGGTGGATTACCAGTCGAGAATGCTTCTACATATGAGGTTCCTCCCGCACATCAAGAAGAGGTAGAAGAGAATGTGGAAATCAAGGATGAGGAGGATGTTGAACAGGAAGAGGATGCACCGGCTAGGAATACCGACATTCCTCCCTTAGACCTAGTGTTAGCTCATTAGATCATGTCTTTTCTGAAAGGATTGGTTGGTCCTGGAATCCTTCTAGCAGTGCAAACTACTCAAACTCCAATCAACCCTCATTACTGTTACTAGTGTACCTAATGCCTTTTTCCGTTGTTAGGTCCCATTATGACTGGTAATGAGCATGAGATGTTGACTAAGTTTCTGAAGTTGAAGTTGCCTATGTTCCATGGTTCTGAGAACGAGGACGCCTATGAATTCACCTTGGATTGTTATGAGAGATTGCACAAGTTACATATTGTACACCAGCATGGGGTAGAGTTCGTGACCTTCTAGCTTTAGGGTGAGGCTAAGCAGTGGTGAAGGGCCTTTGTGGAATGCAGATCGTCAGTTTTACGTCCACTCACTTGGACACAGTTTCATGCTCTTTTTCTGGAAAAGTATGTGCCCCGGACTTAGAGAGATCGTAAGAAGGATAAGTTTATGGCTTTGGAGCATGGTGGTATGCCTGTGGCTACTTATGAGGCTAAGTTTCATGCTTTGTCTAGATATGAAACGTAATTGGTGACTACCAAAGAGGAGAGACTGAACTCCAAGTTACAAGTATTGTCTGTTCACATGACCTCTTCAGGGAAAAGTTTTAATGAGGTAACGGATTTTGTGAAGAATGTGGAAGGAGTTAGGCGCGATGGGCATGCTAAGGCGTTGGCTAAGAATGCTAAGAGCACAGGCAACTTTCAAGGTTCCTACTCCAGAGGTTCAGGGAGGCTAACACTTGTAGCCTGGCCAAATCAGTCCGCCATGCCTGCTTCTACAGGTAGTTACTCAGGAACTCCACATCAAAAATTTATTCAGGATAGCCAGGTAGTCGCACCTTCGGCGGGCATCAGGCCGTCTTTTGACCGCACTTGTTATAATTGTGGAGAACCTGGGCATATAAGGAGAGATTGTCCCCACCCACATATATTTGACCCCGCGCAGCAGCAGACTAGAGTAGTGGTATCCGCAGGCAACAATAATAATGGTAAAGGGTGTCCACAAGGTGGTCAAGGGGAAATTAGTGAGGCCGTGGAGTCCGGGGAAATTGGAACGCAGGAAGAGGAGCAGTGCAACCAGGCAAGGAGGTCACTTGTCAAGATGACATGGCTCAGTGTTATGCCTTTCCGGGCAAGACCGAGGTTGAGGCGTCTGATGCAGTGATCACAGTTATTATTCTTGTCTATGATTGGATGGCTTCTGTCTTGTTTGATCCAAGTTCTACTTATTCATATGTGTCAGTTCAATTTGCCTTGGGTCTTGATATGGTTTGTGATATATTTGATGCCCCCATCCATGTTTTTACCCTAGTTGGAGAGTCTGTCATAGTCACCCATGTGTATCGTGTTTGTCCTATCCTGTTTATGGGTTTTTAGACTTGGGTTGATTTGGATATGATTGAATTTGATATAATCTTAGGCATGACTTGGTTGTCCCCCTTTTATTTTGTGTTAAATTGTAATGCTAAGTCTGTGACTCTAGAGATCATGGGTAAGGAAAAGTTAGAGTGGGAAGGGGTGTACAAGCCTAATCTAGATAAGGTCATATCCTTCATTCGGGCTAGGAAACTGGTGAGGCAGGGATGTTTGGCTTATTTGACTCATATTCGGGATGTTGAGGTCGAGTTTCCCTCTATTGAGTCTATTCCTTTGGTGTCAGAATTTAGAGAAATGTTTCCTACCGATTTGCTTGGTATGCCTCCAGATAGATATATAGATTTTTGACTTGGAACCTGGTACTCGCCCTATCTCTATTCCTCTTTATCGCATGGCTCCGGCGGAGTTGAGAGAGCTTAAGGCTCAAATTCAAGAACTTCTTGATAAAGGTTTCATCCGTCCTAGTGCTTCCCCATGGGGTGCTCCTGTCTTGTTTGTTAAGAAAAAAGATGGTAGTATGGGGATGTGCGTAGACTATCACCAATTAAATAGGGTCACCATTCGGAACAAGTATCCACTGCCTCAGATAGATGATCTTTTTGACCAGTTGCAGGGGGCATCAGTTTTCTCTAAGATTGATCTAAGGTCTGGTTATCATCAGTTAAAGATTAGGCCTGAGGATATACCAAAAACGACATTCAGGATCTGCTATGGGCACTACGTGTTTTTAGTGATGTCGTTTAGGTTGACAAATGCGCCTGCAGCTTTCATGAGTTTGATGAATGGTGTGTTCAAACCATTTTTGGATTTGTTTGTTATTGTTTTTATTGATGACATTTTGGTTTATTCGAAGAGTGAGGAAGAACATGTTGACCATCTTCGTATAGTTTTGGGTGTCATTGGGAGACAAAAGTTATATGCTAAATTTTCCAAGTGTGAGTTTTGGTTGACTTCAGTTACCTTTTTTGGACATGTAATTTCAAGGGAAGGGGTAATGGTAGATCCCCAAAAAATTGAAGCAGTTAAGAATTGAGTCTGGCCTAGTTATGTGACTGAAATTAGGAGTTTTGTGGGGTTCGCTAGCTACTATCGTCGATTTGTGAAGAACTTTTCTTCCATTGCCACACATCTAACAAGGTTGACCAAAAAAGAGGTACCTTTCGAGTGACTGATGAGTGTGAAGAGAGCTTTCAAAAGCTCAAGACTCTTCTGACCACAACACCTATTTTGGCACTACCGGTGGAAGGTAAGGATTTTATTATTTATTGTGATGCTTCATATGTGGGTTTGGATGCTGTGTTGATGCATGATAAAAATGTCATACTCCACCGGCCTAATACATTCAAGAACCTCAAATGGATCAATATATCTAGGACTTAGCTTACCCTTCTTGCCAAATCTCATCACCCATTTCATGGGTGAAACCTTAAGAAGAACGTTCTCACCAGTCTAAAATTCCATATCTCTTACCTTATGATTCGCATACTTTTTCTGTCTACTCTGGGCTACTAGAAGTTTAGCTTGAATACTACTCACCTTATCTTGAGCATCCTTCACTAAATCAACCCCCAAAGGTTTCACATATCCAGCCTCGAACCAACCTATGGGTGACCTACATCCCCTCCCATATAGTGCCTCAAATGGTGCCACATCAATGCTGGAATGATAACTATTGTTATAAGAGAACTCACATAAAGGTATAAATTTATCCCAATGCCCTCCAAAATCAATCACACATGCTCTCAACATGTCCTCTAACACTTGAATGGTCCTCTCAGATTGTCCATCCATCTGTGGATGAAAGGTTGTACTAAAAGTGAGTTGTGTGCCCAACTCATCGTGCAATTTCCTCAAAAACTTGGAAGTGAACTGGGTACAACGATCTGAGATGATAGAAAGGGGCACCCCGTGCAACCTCACTATCTTTTTCACGTACACCTTAGCCAATTGTTCAGCGTTATAATATGTTCTTTCCGGAATGAAATGGGCTGATTTAGTCAATCTATCAACCACTACCCAAATAGAATCAAACTTCCCCAAAGTCTTCGGAAGACCAACCACAAAATCCATAGCTATTATTCCTCACTTCCACTTCGGAAGTGGCATTCTTTGAAGTAAACCTACAGGCCTTTGATGTTCATAGTTCACTTGTTGACAATTTTGACACTTGGCCACAAACTCCGCTATGTCTTTCTTCATGCCCGACCACCAATAAATTTGTTTCAGATCTCTATACATCTTGGTCACACTTGGATGAATAAAATATGGCAAACCATGAGATTCTGCCAACAATTTTTGAATAGAGTCATCAACTCGAGGAACACAAATTCTCCCCTTAACACTGAGTACACCATACGCATCAAGAGTGGTCTCTTGTGCCTTACCATTCGCCATCTTCTCCTTGAGTTCATTAAAATTTTCATCCTCAAATTGTTTGGCCTTGATCTCCTCAATGAATGTGGCCTTAACTTCAATGCTAGCTAACACCCCGCCTCTTTCAGAGATGCCCAACTGCATGAACTTAGACTCTAATGTCTGAATTTCTTTGGCCAAAGGTCGCTTGGTTACACTCAAGTAAGCTAAGCTACCTATACTTACCGCCTTTCGACTCAAAGCGTCTGCCACAACATTAGCCTTACCCGGATGGTATTGAATGGTCACATCATCATCCTTGAATAACTCCATTCATCTTCGCTGTGTCAAATTCAGATCCTTTTGAGTGAACACATGCTGCAAGCTACGATGATTAGTAAACACTTCACACTTAACACCATAAAGATAATGCCGCCAGATCTTAAGAGCAAATACTACCGTCGCCAACTCCAAATCATGGGTTGGATAATTTCTCTCATGCACCTTCAATTGGTGCGATGCATAGGCTATAACATTCTTATCATGCATTAACATAGCGCCCAATCTAGAATGAGAAGCATCACAATAAACTATAAAGTCCTTCCCTTCCACCGGTAATGCTAGAATGGGCGCGGTGGTCAAGAGAGTCTTGAGCTTTTGAAAGCTCTCCTCACATTTTTCAGTCCATTCAAATGGTATCTCCTTTTTGGTCAAATTGGTCAAGTGAGTAGCAATTGAAGCAAAATTCTTAACAAATCGACGATAATAGGTAGCGAGTCCCACAAAACTCCTAACCTCCGTCACAGAGCCAGGCCTAACCCAATTCCTAACCGCTTCAATCTTTTGAGGATTTACCATTACACCTTCTTTTGACACTACATGCCCAAAAAATGCAATTGATTTCAACCAAAATTCACACTTCAAAAATTTAGCATATAACTTTTGCTTCCCAAGAACACCCAAAACGGTACGAAGATTGTAACACCCCATATCCGAAACAGACAAAAAATACAGATTCTGAGAAGTTGCAGGTGCAACCCATGGTTGCCATCCACGGACCATAGGTCAGACCACGGCCCGTGCTGGTGGTCCGTGGTTCACCACTGCAACCCCTCATTAACCCAGCTTAGAAAATCGTCTAAGTTTCGACCCACGGTACGTAGGTTAGACCACGGTCTGTGGATCGAGGCCCCATTTACCCAGCCTCTGACGCAAATGACGGCAGACCAGCACGAACCGTCGTTTGATCCATGGTCCGTAGGTGAGGGTCAGCAGCCAGTTAGAGGAAAATTATTGATTAGGTCAACTTCAAATGGTCATAACTCTTAGCACAAAAGGAATTATATGTCCCGCGACCTATGATATGATAGATAATTGAATCCTCTTTCCAACGCCACTGAGTTTGCTAAAATCCGACCTCCGAGTAAAAGTAATACTCGTTTTAGTGAAGCCCTGTCGGGAAAACTTGGCCTACGACCCCAATCTACGGACCGTAGATTGACCTACAACCCGTAGGTCCCGTCCATCGATCACTCCAACAGTAGTTAAGTCAGGGGTCTTTTCCTATTTCGTTAGACCCCTAAGCTACGTCGTTTAGACCCTAAATTATGAGGTTTTAGTCAGTTTAAGCCTAGAAACGTAACTAGAACTTACTTAAGTCAAATCATTCTTCAGAACTTAGAAAATTAGAAGTGTAAGAAGAGAGAGAGGCGACCAACCCTAACTCCAAGAACTCAGCAAGTTTTCTTCAGTTTCAACCCTGATATCTAAAGATTTCTCCGTGGAATTCGTCACCAGGTATGTGGGATTTCACTTGTGGGTTCCTTTCACCTATCGGGTCCCTAGTTTTCAATCAGTTTCTTGATTCCCTTATTATGACTAAACTTAGGGTTTCTTGAATGTTGGAATTATTAGGTTCTTAGCTGTTAGAATGATCCAAATCAGATTAGTATGTTAATATTCAGTTTATTGCATGAATTCCAGAACCCTAGCTATGTATTTCTTTAGTTCTTGAATTACACATGCTAGGTCAGATATTTCAGTTATACATGCCTTAGTTATTAATGCATCAATATCAGTTAATTGTTGCATACTCAATTTGCATGTCAGTTTGAGCTATCCAGTAACTTACAGAAATTCAGTCATAATGTGTTAATCACTTAAACCATTGGGAGTAGCATAATACCGAGTTGGACTAGGGTTCAGCGTACTCAAATAGTCCCAGAACTACTAGCAACGTAGGTTGTAAGTCCCCTCTGTGGGCATCATTTCAGTGATCACACCAGCATGCCTCTATACCTCTAGCAGGGTATATTGGGTCCTCTCGATGGGGCGTATACATCATACTCCACATTTAGCTCAAGTGGTTTTATTATGGGTTATTAGTAGCTCCCACAGTCCAGTCAGATTCTATTGCATTGACCATTTATCAGTATTCAGTTTCAGCATGTTATAAATTGGTCACTACATTTAGTTATCTCAACATTCAGTATCTATTTCATGTTATCATTGCTTATTTGCTTTGTTCAGTTATATGTTATTTCAGTTGTATTATATCATGCGTGCTCAGTACCTTTAAAGTACTGATGCATACTCTATGCTACATCTTCTCGTGATGTAGGGTCAGGTTCTCAGCATCTATATCACGCTTAGATCGGTTCCCAATCTCCAGTTCAGCAGAATTATTGGTGAGTCCTCATTCTCCGAGGACAATAGTCATGAGTTTCTTTTCAGTAATTTTAGTCCTTTAGTTTCAGTTTTGCTAGACTTAGCTAGGGCCTATCCCAACATTTCTAGTCAGTTAAAGGCTATTTTCAGACATAGATAGATTCAGCTTAGTATTGATTTAATATCTTCCTTGTATTAAACTCATTAGTTTTCATATATCTCAATTATAGTATATAGGTATTCCCCATCTTTTCATTTTGTTTATTATTATAGCTTCCGCACAGTTTCTATTATTCAGTTTATATTTAGTATGCCCATGATCATGCCAACAGGGTTAGCTTGGGATCACTTGTGGTCCTAGGTCCCGTGTCCGCGTCTCAGGGGTAGCTCGGGGCGTGAAAAACTTGGTATCAGGGCATTAGGTTTAAGAGTCCTAGGATATCTGAAAAGCCCCACTAAGTAGAGTTCTTTTCATGGGTGTGAAGTGCACCACATCTAATGAAAGGGAGGCTATGAAGTGTTTTAGGAAAACTTCACTTTCTTGATATTTTTATCGTGTGTTGGTATGATCTTCTTCTAATCCATCGTTATGCACTTAAGATTATGCTCCTCATAGACCTTACGCCAGGAATACGAATGCCAGGAATGCAAACGCAGCTCCTCCAGTCCCAGGTCAGGAAGTTTCTAATGCAGAATTCAGGAACGTCATTCAGATGTTGGCTCAGAGTGTGGCCAACCAGAACAGTCTGCAGGTTCCAGTTCCTACTAATATAAATGAGGGATCAGTGGTAGCTAGAGTTTGAGATTTTTTTAGGATGAATCCGCTTGAGTTTTTAGGGTTGCAAGTTGGTGAGGACCCACAGAATTTCATTGATGAGGTTATGAAAATCTTTAGAGTGATGCAAGTGACTGGTAATAGTTGGGTTGAGTTGGCATCCTACCAGGTTAAGGATGTGGCTCACATATGGTTCACTCAGTGGAAAGACAACAGGGGCTACTTTGTCTTTTGTAACTCCTTATATAGCAGTCCAATTTAGTGTTATCCTAGAAACTCTTTCAGAACCCTTCTCAGTATCTACTCCAGTCGGTGACCCAGTTATAGCTAGACGGGTATACATAAATTGCCCTATCACGGTCTCTCAAAAAGTCACCTCAGTAGATCTTGTAGAATTAGAAATGGTAGACTTCGATGTCATTCTAGGAATGGATTGGTTACATTCCTGTTATGTCTCAGTCGATTGTAGAACTAAGATTGTTCGTTTCCAGTTTCCACACGAACTAATCCTAGAATGGAAGGGTAGTAGCTTAGTGGCTATGGGTCAATTCATTTCTTACCTCAAGGCCAGAAATATGATCTCTAAGGGTTATCTCTATCATCTAGTTCAGGTTAAGGATTCAAGCTCCAAAACCCCAACTCTTGAGTCAGTTCCTGTAGTCAATGAATTCCCAGAAGTGTTTCCAGAAGATCTTCCCGGAGTTCCTCTCGAAAGGGAAATCGACTTTGGAATTGATCTCCTTTCAGATACCTAACCTATTTCTATTCCTCCTTACATAATGGCTCCAGCAGAGCTTAAGGAATTGAAAGAGCAGTTGAAAGACCTTCTAGATAAGGGCTTCATCAGACCTAGTATTTCGCCATGGGGTGCACCAGTGTTGTTCGTAAAGAAGAAAGATGGTTCTCTCAGAATGTGCATCGACTATAGGCAGTTGAACAAGGTCACAATCAAGAATAAGTATCCCATCCCCAGGATTGATGACTTGTTTGACCAACTTCAGGGTGCTAGTCATTTCTC
>JAJOOR010005571.1:0-33908 GCA_036250505.1 Solanum acaule
TAGTGTTACACCAAATTTGGTGTAACACTATTCACACACCAAATTTGGTGTAAAAATTGGTGTGGGCTGGAGCTCAAAACACCAAATTTAGGATTTGGGGTGTGTTTAGTAGAGTAAATATACACATAGGAAAAATTCTTTTGGCCAGAAAATTTGGCCAGAATGGTAAAATAACATATTTCACACTATGTTATTTTACTTTTTTGAACATTTTTACCCTTTTAACCTTAATACCTTTTAATTAAAAAAAAAGATCAGTTTATTTAAAATAAAAAGGATATTATAGAATTTTAAAATTTTTGGCCAAATTTTCTGGCCATTTAGCATTACCATTTTTAATTTACTCCCTTTGTTCCTATTTACTTGTCATAGTTTTTTGTTTAGAGTCAGATCATATGAACTTTGATTAACATTTTGAAATGTATTATTTGATCATACTGATATATATATTTAAAGTTGGACATCCTTCTTCAGAAAATAACGTTGTATATATATGTCAAATTCTACATTTTAAGGATATATATTTAAAGTTAGACACCCTTGATAAAAGCTATGCCTTTGGCGCAGTGGTAATGAGTGTCCAATTGAATGATGGAGTTTCGGGTTTGAACCCAAATAGCACAATATTTTTTTAAATTTTATTTTGACAGTCACACACAATTATTCTTGAACACCTTTAATAAAATTTTTGGCTCTGCTACTAGGTGTGAGAGCCATGCGCCTTACAAGGCGTGGCCTCACATGTGCCTTTCTTTTTACATTGTTAACCGCGTTAAAAAAATTGGGTTATGGTGTGGGGATCATGTGCCTTTACCCCTTTGCTCTTTAATCTTTTTTGTTGTTCTTTTGGAAGTTTCGCAAGAAAAAAAAAAGAATTTGCTTTTTATGCTTTGGACTACAAAATGGACAGCTAAAAGTATAAGCGGATGAAGTTTCAAAGAAAAAGAGTATCCCAAATGAGAAGAAACAAAATTTTAATTAGGAGAAGTTAAATGGAATTATTGTAATGAGTGGAGCCACTTTAGGTGAAGGGTGGTTTGGTGCACACACATCGCTAGAATATTATGTGGTATATTAAGATTAAATATTACTCTGTTATTACAAGTGTATATTTAATTTTTGGAAAAATCTTTTTGGCCATAATTTGGCCAAAATGGTATTTTACCTATGTAATTCTTACCTTTTTGAACATTTTTACCACTTTAACTTTAATACATTTTAATTAAAAAGTTAAAAAAAAAAAGATCAGTTTATTTTAAAATAAAAAAGATGTTGTAGAATTTTTAAATTTCTGACCAAATTTTTTGGCCATCTAGCATTATTCTTAATTTTTTACTCCCTTAACATAACTAAGAAAAATATTTGCACACCTTTCGCTAAATTTCTAACTCCGCTACCAAATTTATTGCTCCTCAAGTACAAACACCAACCTCCCTTTATCTTCTCTACCAAAAATTGATTGAAATTTGTCTTTAATTTTACACAAAGCAAAGACGACTTTGACTTTAAAAACTCTATTGGAATGGAAGATGTAATTATTGATATTTTTTCAAAAAAGCTTTTTGTGTCTAGTGTAATTTTTGACCATACATTCTAAAAAACCACCAAAGGATGTGGTGGAGCGGATAAGGCTCCTCACTTAATTAGAGGTTTCGGGTTCGAGCCTTCGGTATGGAAAAATCCTTGGTGTGGAGTGCTTTTCCTCCAAATGGGGCCCTATGTGGCGCAAATTTAGAATAGTTGAGCTCCAATGTGGGTACCGGACACCGGATAAAAAAACCAAAAATAAAAATAAAAATATGTTCTAAGAAATTTCAGCTCCACAAATCCAACGGGGTTTTAACCATACATTTATTACTGATTTGAATCTGTCGCAATTGAATATCTATGAGTACATTTCACCATCTCTTAAATTTCTATGACTTGAAATTTGGTATAAAATTATTAATTAGTAAGACACTATGTAATTATTTCAAATTATAAAGTTAATTAGTATTTATGGTTGAAACTATAAACTATAAAGTGAATTAGACTTGACTTCGCAATGAATTGATGAAGTCAAGTCGTGTTGTCGGTGACATAAAAATTACCCTTCTTTTTTCTTTGCACCTTTATTTGTTTGTACTTTTAGTGGTCCATTAATTGTGTGCATATTGCATTAAAGTTTCCAAGAAATTTCCTACCTACTTCTACTAATGTACATATTTATTATAGTAATTTTTTTGACCGGTTATTTATCTTCAATACAATGAAGTCTACTATTAATGCTTGACCAGTCACAAAGAAATTGCTAGGACATTACCTTACCATTTCAAAAAAACAAGGCCCACATAAAGTTTCACTTTTATGTCTTTCTTTTTAGATTATTTTTCTTGAGAAATGTTTTGATTCTAAAGTGAGTTCTAATGGATATCAATAAAATTGATATGATGTTTCAAGTTAAATCGGTAAGGTAATGTCTAGCCTCCCTTATACTCTTTTTTTTCAAATCCCTTACTTGTACTTATTCTTATTGATATCTTTTTATTTTTAATGAAAGACTGATGGACACTTTATCTAGCGGTAAATTTGCTAAAAAATAGGAGATTTTTAGTTCCTTTTACCAGCAAGATGAATAATTTTTAAAAAAAGAAGAGAAAATTCAATATCATAATTCAATGTTTCTGATAGCAGAGATAGGTAGGTTCATCTCTTTTGACAACTCTAATTATAATTCACACAACTCCAGTGGAATACGTTTGATTACTGGAAATAGTTCCCTTTGCTCCGTTAGCTGGTGTAAGAGAGATGTCGTGTCACCTTTACTAATATATAAGAGAACGGATTATTACATACACAAGTTCTTTCGCGAATCTCTTTCTCAGGCAGAGGAAATATGTGCCCTTCATATGCAGTGTAACGCGAAACTCCAAGTTTGCACTGCATACAGTAAAACATAGACGTTACATATTGCTTTCATAAAGAATGATGTCAACAAGCTAGGCAACAGACAACTCCTTAGATTTGAGTAGTTAAATATAATTAAATAGTGAGAGTTGTGCACTCCATATTGTATCGTTGCAGCTCGATGAGTCCCTTCTCTGTTGACAACATCTACGACTCCAACGATATTTAAGACCTTCATATACATAATTTTTTGTCAGATAAAATATATCATAAGAACTTGTGAGCTATCAGAAACATTCAAAAGAAGTATAAGAGAACTGAAAGAGATCATGAGGGTGACGAACCTCAACTTCACTCCAGCTTCCCCACTATTCATGCCATAACAAGAGAGAAATTGCTAAAGTTAGAGCATGATCAATACCTTTTGACATGAAAATGTATATTGATGTAGAAGTATTAAAACTAATGCGTCCCACACAAAGTTTTTTGTTTTTAAGGCAGAGATTTCCCGAAATATAAAAATGATGTAACAGTAAGTTTTGAAGCAATGGATCAGTTGCTACCTTTGGGAATTACAGTTTGCCTTTTCTCTGTGAACTTATAACACCTACAAATGATAACCGAGTGAAATCTTTATATCGGTTGGGTACATCTACAAAAAGACGAAATTCAAATAGAATGAATTATTACATACCCAAGTTCTTTCATGAATCTCTCTCGGGCGAAGAGTCGAGTTGTTCTGACAAAAATAGAGGAAACATGTGCTCTTCACAGGCAGAATCACTGGTTTTGTTCTCCGTTTCCCAGTCTGTTCTGCATAAGGAATCCAAAACCAGAATAAAACCACTTATAAGTAAATGAATTATGATGACACAAATCGAGGATGTCATAAGGGATAAGTGCTTATGTTCCTATATGTTTTGATGATCTCCTCACAAGTGCAGGGAGCTGGTCCTTTACAGAGTATGAATACTCGTCCAGTGGTCAAAGTGCTGTATAGCTGGAAAGTTGTCTGCGTCAGCAAGTTGGTGAAGTAGCAGGGTACTGCACCAATTAGAGACAACTAGGTTGTTTGTCTATTGGGTAATAATTCTCCATGGTATATATCAAACAACAAACAACATTATTGATTCATTCATTCAAAAAGAGATATCTTCAAGCTTCAAAACAGCAAGGGACCTGATAGAAGTGCTTCTATTTACTTTCTGTACCAGCTGTAATTTGTTGCTTGTAATAGTTCTGAAATTGTAGGATTCGTTTCACTTGTGAAAGAAACATTTCAAACTTGTGTGAATCATTGTAAGAACTAGGTTAAAGGTAACGTAGCTTCTTACTCTAAAAGTCTATATTAATCAGTTAGGATTAGTAGAATGGGCAGTGTGATATCTTCTTTGGCTCAACTAAGTGATAGGAAGTATTGCTTAGTGTGGACATTAGCAGGCTAATCTCAGTTTGTAAACTGACTTTTACTTTTGCTTGGAGAAGATTAGTGGAAGCAGTTTGAAAAGTCCTGGCAGGCCAGGTCATGGTTTTACTCCCTTGAGTACGGAGGTTTCCAAGTAAATTTATTTGTGCAAATCTTACTTTTAGTAATTACTTTACTATCTGTTGTTGTGATTGTGTTTAGGACCTGGTCCCATCGATGTTCGTGGACTCATACATTCCAACAAGTGGAATCAGAGCTTGACTTTTCAGTTTGGTTAACACCAAGAAAAGAAAAGATCCTGAAGGAATGACTTCTTCACCTAATACGGAGGAAGGACAATCTTCTACCAGGCCACCGCGTTTTAATGGAAAATACTATGGCTAGTGAAAAAATCGGATGCATGACTACATCAACACTGAGGACTCTGAGTTGTGGGATATTATCCTTGATGGACCATATATTCCTACAAAGGAGGTGAAGGATTGAGAGCTTACCACTACTGTTGTCAAAACCAAAAAGGATTACAATGAGGCAGATAGGAAAAAGATTGAAAAGAACTACAAGGCAAAAAAGATTCTGGTATGTGGAATAGGAGCAGATGAATACAATAGAATACTCGCTTGTGAGACTGCCAAAGAGATATGGGAATGTCTTCAAACAGCCCATGAAGGAACACAACGGGTGAAATAGTCTAAAGTGGACATGCTCACCACTCAGTATGAAAATTTCGTTATGAAGGAGGGCGAAACTATCTTTGAGATGAACTCCAGATTCACCTCTATCACCAACGAGCTCAGATGCCTGGGTGAGCCTATCCCTGTTAGCAAGCAAGTTCGCAATATTCTTAAAGTGCTTCCTAAATCTTGGGAAAGCAAAGTGGATGCCATAACAGAAGCCAAAGATCTAATGACTCTTCTCATGGATGAACTGATTGGGAATCTTCAAACCTACGTGATGAACAAGAAACAGGGGACAACTGTGAAGGAAGGAAAGAAGGAGAAGTCCATTGCATTGAAAACATCTCAAAGTGAGGTGACTGAGGAGGAGGATGAGATGGTGTATGTCACTAGAAGATTTTAAAAGATCATTAAGAAGCATGGGGGTTTCCAAAAGAAAGCCTCTACCAGTAGAACTGCTACTGCAAATAATCTGTGCCATAAATGTGGCAAGCCTGGTCACTTTATGAGGGGCTGCCCCAGTCAAAAGCAGGAAACTCATGACATCAGACTTTGCAAGATGGACCCGGTCCCAGACAATGCTCGAAGAAAGGCGCATGTTGATCAGTTGGTGAGAAAAGCCTTTGTGGTATGGGGAGATGATTCAAGTGAGTCAGAAGATGATATTAAAAACCATGAGGATGTTTCAATGATGGCCATTGAATATGATCAATGTATTTTCAACTCCATTTTCTCCTTGATGGCTAAATCTGATTATGATGAAGATCCAGATGAGGTAACTCTCTTTGATCTTAAGGATGATCTAGATGCTTTTCCTATTAAAAAATTAAGGAAACTTGCTGCCCTGCTTATTGATTTTGTTGATGAATGAACCACTGAAAACTTAATGTTAAATGAAAAATTAAGTTTGTATGAAGAAGAGAATTCAACTCTCATGTCTCAAGTTTCTGAAATGAGTGTAAGGTTAGGTACACTAAAAACTAGCACCATAACTCCTGAGAAGGATCCTGGTACTTCAGTGGGTGGAAAGAGAAAGCTTAGCATCTTTGAGGAAGAGTTAGAAGAAAAGCTTAAAATTTCTGAGTCTAAGCTAGTTGCCTCTGTTGAAGTTAATTCCTAAATTCACAATTTGTTGTGCAATCACTGTGGGTGTAATGGTCATCTAAAAGAAAAGTGTGAGACTCTAAGGAAAGCAAAATAAAAGCATGTGAAATTTGTCAGATATGAAAACAATGATAAAAGGGAACACAAGGGACCTGGTCCCCGTTATCATTTCAGTAAGAACATTTTGCCCCATGGACAGGAAGGTTTCTTATCAAGCCTTTTGATAGTTATTCGGAACTCCGTTTGAAGTGGGTTCCTAAATCTAACAATTGATTCTTATGTAGAAGAGAGGAATGAGTCTGTGTTGGTACATTGACAATGGATGCTCAAGGCACATGACTAGAGATACTACAAACTTCCTCTCTTTGAAAGCACACCATGGTGGTGGTGTGTCATTTGGTGGTGGAAAGAAGGGTTCTATTCTTGGCATTGGCAGAATAGGGAGATCTGCTGATAATTCTATAAACAATGTTCACTATGTGGAGGGTCTGAAATACAATCTTTTAAGTATTTCACAAATCTCTGACAAAGGGAATGAAGTCAAGTTCATGGCGGACAAATGTTTAGTTACAAACTGCATTACCAAAAGGGTTGTCATGTCTGCTACTAGAGTAAAAAATATGTATGTTGTAGATCTGGATACTATTGAGGGAGATGACTTGTCATGTTTAAGTGCTCAATCTGATGACGCAAATCTGTGGCATCGATGACTGGGTCATGTGAGTACTTCTTTGTTGAACAAACTTGTTACAGGGGACCTGGTCCGTGGATTGCCAAAACTAAAGTTTTCAAATAATAAAGTCTATGATGCCAGTGCTAAAGGGAAACAAACTAAGTCATCATTCAAAGCTAAGAAGGGAGTCAGTACAACGAGACCTGTGGAGCTGCTCCATATGGACTTATGTGGACCTATCAGAATCCAAAGCAGAGGAGGTAAGAAATATATTCTCGTCATTGTTGATGATTTTTCCAGGTTTATTTGGAACATGTCCCTGCGGACGAAAGATGAGACAACTGGACAACTGATCACTTTTGCCAAGGCCATCCAATTGAAGATAAATTGCAAGATAGCCAGTATTAGATCTGATCATGGCACAGAGTTCGAAAACTCTCAACTTGAAGGGTTTTGTTTAGAAAATGGAATTAATCACAACTTCTCAGCACCAAGAACTCCTCAGCAAAATAGAGTTGTTGAAACAAAGAACAGAACTCTGGTGGAGATCGCTAGAACTATGTTGATTTATTCAGGACTTGCAATGAATTTATGGGCTGAAGCAGTTAATACACCATGCTATGTGACAAATAGATGTCTTATCAGATTTGTTATCAAGAGAACTCCATATGAGCTGTTATATGACAAAAAACCCTCAATTACGCATCTTAAACCATTTGGGTGCAAATGTTTTGTGTTGAATAATGGAAAGCATGATTTGGGGAAGTGCGATGCTAGGAGTAATGAGGGTGTATTTGTTGGGTACTCATCTACAAGCAAGGCGTACAAGGTGTTTAACAAAAGAACTCTGTGTGTTGAAGAGAGTGTGCACATCAAGTTTGATGAATCTGGTACAAGGAATGAGAACAATGAAGACTACGAGTTCGAGGAGTTGATAAACAAACAACAGGTTAATCAGGGTACAAAAGAGAAGGAAGCAGAACACTCAGGAGGACCTGGTCCCTCAAGTCCTTCACTGGAACATTGTCTCAAAGTCTTGATGTAGATGAAGGTGATTCTGATGCCGATAGAGAAGAAGAGATTGCCAGAAAGTTTGGATGGAAATATCAATCTTCACATCCACTAGACAATCTTATCTCTCCACTTAACTAAGGAATTCAAACTAGGTCTAAATCAAGAAATCTGGTTGCACATTCTGCATTCATATCACCCATTGAACCCAAGAACATCAAGGAAGCCTTGAAGGATGTAGACTGGGTAACCTCAATGCAGGAGGAGCTTCATCAGTTTGGGAGAAGCAAGGTGTGGCACCTGGTCCCTAGACCACTTGACAAAACCATTATTGGGACCAGATGGGTCTTCAGAAACAAACTTAATGAGCATGGTACCATTACTAGAAATAAATCAAGGCTTGTGGTGCAAGGGTACAACCAAGAAGAAGGGATTGATTATGATGAGACCTTTGCTCCTGTAGCCAGAATGGAAGCCATTAGAATCTTGATAGCATTTGCTGCTCACATGGAATTCAAATTGTTTCAAATGGATGTCAAGAGTGCTTTCTTGAATGGGAACCTGAAAGAAGAAGTATATGTCAAGCAGCATCCAGGCTTTGAAGATGCAAACCTGCCCGATCATGTGCTGAAATTGGACAAGGCTTTGTATGGGTTAAAGCAGGCTCCCAGAGCTTGGTATGAATGCCTATCAAATTTTCTTCTCACCAATGGGTTCAAGAGAGGTAAAATTGATAACACCTTGTTCTTAAAATCCAGAGGTAAGGAACAGTTAATTGTGCAGGTATATGTGGATGATATCATATTTGGAGCCACTTTAGACTCACTTGGCAAAGAGTTCGCTGAATTGATGAGCACTGAGTTCGAAATGAGCATGATGGGGGAACCCACTTTCTTTCTAGGCTTGCAGATCAAGTAGTCCTCTCAAGGCACTTCAATATGTCAAGAGAAGTACATCAAAGAGCTGCTCAAGAAATTTAATCTGCTCGATGCAAATTTGCTGGATACACCCATGAGCACAAGTGTAAAACTTAATGTAGATGAAGATGGTGTAGAGGTAAATCAAACCATGTACAGGGGAATCATAGGATCACTTCTATACTTGATTGCAAGTAGGCCAGATATAGTGTTCAGTGTAGGGATGTGTGCAAGGTTTCAGGCAGCGCCAAATGAGTCTCATCTGAAGGCAGCCAAATATATCCTGAGATACTTGAAGGGAACTCAGGACCTGGTCCTCTTCTATCCTACTGGTGACTTTTTAGATCTTATAGGTTATGCTAATGCTGATAATGCAGGTTTTCTGGTTGATTGAAAAAGCACATCAGGCATGGCACACATCCTAGGATCAGTTTTGATTTCATGGGGAACAAAGAAGCAGAATTATGTGGCATTATCTATTGCAGAGGCAGAGTATATGGCTGATGCATCATGATGTGCTCAGCTTCTATGGATTAAGCAGCAGCTGGAAGATTTTGGTGTACTCACGGATCCTATTCCTCTAATTTGTGAAAATACTAGTGCCATGAACATGGCCAAAAATCCTGTCCAGCATAGGAGGACAAAACACATAGACGCGAGACATCACTTTCTAAGAGACAATGTTGAAAAACAAAATATGGTGATGAAGTTTTGTAAGACTGAAGATCAGCTGGCTGGCATCTTTACAAAGCCCTTGAGTAAATAATGTTTCATTAACAACAGGATGAGGCTGGGGATGCACAAGATTACCTGATTCCTTGACAAGTTTACACAAAAATCTTCTATTTTGATTATGTTATGGAGGACAGGTATCTATACTTGTTTAATGCTTGTCACTTAAGAATTCGCTTCTGGTACCTTAATGCAGGTATACACTCATGGTGTGTTCAGCTGAAGGGAACATTTAATCATACAGACAGGGTTGCAAACTGAAAAGGGGACCTAGTCCTCATGGGGTTAGTATCACTTACGTTACACTGTATGTCTGTCAACATCACTGCCATTTGTCCCTCGCCCATTCATCGCGTCAGTTTCAAATGTCCTGTAGTTTTTAAAACCAAAGGTCGCCACTGTTGGGACCCGATACCCTTGGACTTTAAATTCTAATTCTCTTGGTGAATCAATCTAAAAAAAAAAAACTTCTTCCAAAATCTCTATTTCTCTCTAATTTCCGCTTCCCACTTTTCTTCAAAATGCCTAACTCTGAGTCTTCTTCAAAGACACCCATCTCCTAAAAGGTTGAAAACCCTATTTCATTCAACTTCTTCATTTCTCTTCCAGAAGAGTCTCTACCACCCCAGTCTGTGGTGTTGATGATGTCACGCCCCAAGCCTACACCCTTGGCGGGACCGACACTCGAAGACCATTGCTGGCCCCAAGCAAACCCTTGGCCTGGCTTTCTTAACTCAGTGAAAACTTAACTTAACAGAATAGCTCAATGCAATGAAAGGTTATAAAACAACCTAACTGATGCATAACATGCCAAAAGGCAACTCGTGTCTCAAAATAGAATATTTACATATATACATAGATAAGAGACTCAATACTAACTGACTGACTAACTGTCTATGAAGCCTCTATAACACTGAGATAGATGTTGGGACAGACCCCGCAACATCCTAATAAAACAAAACTATGAACACAAAACAATAGAGTCCTCCGGAAGGCAATGAGGCTCACCACTGACTCTGGAGTGCTCAGCTGGATCGATGGCGTGCTGGATGTTGATCCTGGGTACCTGCATCTGCATCATCATAAGATGCATGCCAACTAGCATCAGTACATTGAATGTATGAGTATGCGAGCTGGAAAGCTAAACAACAACTTAAGCTTGAAAGGAGTACAAATGAACTCTTACCTTGGCTCTGTTCAACTCATGAATAATTGAACTCAATATAAAGCAATAAGACACATGCAATATACATAAAGCTTGTAAAACAGTGTAAACAACTTAATTCGTTAAGGATAAAGCAATAACAAACTCAACTTTACTTATATAAAAGTAATATAACTTTAGTGGGATATTCTTTAACCGACAACCACCACTATGAGCCCTTAGTGGTGATACAACGTTTTACCTCACGTTGCCCAAGGACCATCCTATACCTTGCCGTGATATAGGACCTTACTTAACTTAGTGGATGCACTAGCTTAACTTACATGATCATCTAAAAAGTATGACCCGTTAAATCCCATGTTTGGCTACATGGTTCTTATGGAGAGTTGAGTTAATATGAACTCGCGTCCCCAATTCGGTGCTCAAGACTACTCCCAAAAATATACTTTAGCTCATAAGTTTTTTAATCACACCTTTCTTTAGTTTGAGATAATTGCTCAAAGCTTAGCCCAAAGGCTCTCTTGGAATCGATGTTCCCTTTTCTTGAAAACTAGCCCAAAGGCTCTTTTGGAAATCATAGTTCCTTTCTTACTCTAATGTGAAGAAATTTATGAACTTCTTTGGGAATACTTAGTTCCCTAATAACTTTGGAGAAATGAACTCAACTCTTTACTCTTTGCTTAACTTGAAACTATAGTCTTAGAACAAAGTCAAAACGTTTGTACAAGACCTATGAAAACTTGAAATGAACTTCTCTTACTAGAGTCTTGTCTTTGATCTTAACTCTTACTTGAATTGACTCTTAACTGATCCTTGAATTGAATTATGGATTCAAGGATTATGATTTGTGTTTGGAAAGACCTCATGATGTTTAGGAATGATTTAGGACAGCTAAACTTAAGAAAAGTTATGAAATTTAAATTTTGAAATAGTGGAGTCTGCATCCTGTCCGCGACACAGAATTGTTTCTTGTAAGCTGCCCGACTTTTCTCCTTAATTTTTTTTCAACTCTAAACCCTCTTAACTTCAAAGGTTCTTTCCCCAAACACTTGGGATCATTAAAACCCTTAGTATACAATAGATTCAACTAGGAATTCCATCCGGAAATATGTACCAAATCAACAAGAAACTTCAACACAACCACAAGAACTCAACAACCACAACCACAAGACTTCAACAAACACAACCAAATCTTTTCTCGGAAATTAAAACGAGTTTGGCGTGTGGGGGAATGAACCAACCCAACACTATGATCTCACATACCTCAATAGAGATCACCCCCGACGAAAACCACAACGATCTCGACGAACTTAGCTTCCTTCTCTTTCTCCTCTTCTTTCTCTCACTCACAACCCTAACACTCACTTTTAAAAGGGAAAACTGATTTAAAATCAGTCTAGACCCTTAATATAACCAAAAGAAATGGTTAGGGAAAAGACCAAAATACCCTAAAAAAAATTCGGACAGACTTCCCTGTGCCAACAGCCCAACTTCCAAAGGGCATAACTCACTCATACGAACTCGAAATTGAGCAAACTCGGCGGCGTTGGAAAGATCATTCGAAAGGCTTTGTACACATAACTGGAAATACACCTAACTCATCCTGAACTAGGAGTTATGACTGTTTGAAGTTGACCAAAAAATCACTTTTTTTCCCATACTTGACTAAATTTCCAGATTTTGAATTCTTCCCAAAAAATGACTATTTCCAATTTCAAGCTTCTTCATAGTTATTTCAAATTGCAAGATGTCACAATATCTCCCCCTTGAGAACATTCGTCCTCGAATGAGGTTACTCTTACTAGGCTAATGGTGTAACATCAAACTCAAACACCCAACAAGCAACACGGCCAACAACAACAACAACAACATGCTCACTATAAATTAAAGAGCACTAAGAAGGAAATTAATACCTTGATCTGCATTTCCTCCGGATTCAAAGAGATGTGGATATCTCTTCTTCATGTCCTCTTCGGTTTCCCAAGTAGCTTCCTCAACAAATTGGTTCCTCCAAAGGACCTTGACTGAGGCTATCTCTTTTGTTCTCAATCTACGAACTTGACGATCTAAAATCTGAACAGGAATCTCCTCATAAGATAAGCTGTCCTTGATTCAAACACTTCCAGTTGGTAGGATCAATGAAGGATCGCCTATGCACTTCTTCAACATGGAGATGTGAAATACCGGATGAACCGCTGCCAACTCATAAGCAACTTTGCCAATCCTCTTGGCTATGCGGTAAGGTCCAATATACCGGGGACTAAGTTTCCCCTTCTTACCAAACCTCATAACCCCCTTCATGGGTGAAACTTTCAAATATACCCAATCATCTACTTCAAACTCTAACGCCCTTCTCCTAACATCAGTGTAGGATTTTTGACGACTCTGCGCCGTTTTCAACCTCTCTTGAATCACTTTCACCTTCTCCATAGCTTGGTGAACTAAATCTGGTCCTATCAACCCTGCTTCTCCAACTTCAAACCATCCAATAGGAGATCTACATCTTCTCCCATAAAGAGCTTCGTAATGAGCCATTTGGATGCTAGAGTGATAACTGTTGTTGTAGGCAAACTCAATGAGAGGTAGGTGATCATCCCAATTACCTTTGAAATCAATCACACAAGCGCTTGACATATCTTCTAAAGTCTGAATAGTGCGCTCTGCTTGCCCATCAGTCTGAGGATGAAAGGCAGTACTTAAGTTCACCTTTGAACCCAAGCCTTTCTGAAAAGATTTCCAGAACTGTGCAGTAAACTGTGCACCTCTATCTGAAATAATGGAAACTGGGACTCCATGAAGTCTCACTATCTCTTGTATATATAACTTGGCATAATCTTCTACTGAATGGGTTGTCTTTACCGGTAGAAAATGAGCTGAGTTTGTCATTCTGTCGACAATCACCCAAATAGAATTATGTTGTCTGCAAAACCTTGGCAACCCTGTGATGAAATCCATATTGATCATCTCCCACTTCCATTCCGAAAAGTCTATATTCTGAGCCAAACCACCGGGCTTTTGGTGTTCAACTTTCACTTGCTGGCAATTTGGACACTTAGCCACAAACTCTGCAATGCCCTTCTTCATGCCATTCCACCAATAAACTTCTCTCAAGTCATGATACATCTTGGTGGAACCCAGATAATGGAATATCTGGAGCTATGAGCTTCTTCCATAATCCTTTCTTGGAACCCATCTACCATAGCCACACACAATCTACCTTGATACCTCAATACATCATCTCCCCCTTGTTCAAAAGCTAATACTCTTTGCTTTTGAACATTTGCCTTCAACTCAAGAAAAATGGGGTCTTGATCTTGTTTCTCTTTCATTTCTGACACTAGTGATGACTCGGCGCCGTTCGTCACCGCCATTCCTCCTTCTGCGGAATCCATAAGTCTGACTCCCAGGCGTGCCAGTCTGTGCACATCTTTTGCTAACTCTCTCTTTCCTTCTTCAATATAGGCGGTGCTACCCATAGACAACCTGCTTAAAGAGCATTAGCCTTACCTGGGTGGTAAAGAATACTCAGGTTATAATCCTTAAGTAATTCTAACCACCTCCTCTGTCTGAGATTAAGCTCTTTTTGAGTAAACACATATTGAAGACTCTTGTGATCAGCGAATATATCGACATGCACACCATATAAGTAATGACGCCATATCTTCAAAGTGAACACTACAGCAGCTAACTCTAAGTCATGGGTTGGGTAGTTCTTCTCATGAACTTTCAACTGTCTCGAGGCATAAGCTATAACCTTGCCATTCTACATTAAGACACAACCCAAACCAACTCTAGATGCATCATAATACACCACAAAACCTTGAGTACTTTCTGGTAAAGTCAAAACTGGAGCAGAAATCAACCTCTTTTTCAATTCCTGAAAACTTTTCTCACAAGCTTTCGACCATTGAAATTTCACCGCCTTCTGAGTCAACTTGGTCAAAGGAGATGCAATAGACGAGAAACCCTTTACAAACCTTCTATAATAGCAAGCTAAACCCAAGAAACTCCTAATTTCAGTTGGAGATGTGGGTCTAGGCCAATTCTGCACTGCTTCAATTTTCCGAGTATCAACTTTAATTCCATCACCGAACACGATGTGGCCTAGGAATGCCACAGACTCAAGCCAAAATTCACACTTAGAGAACTTGGCATACAACTCCTTATCTTTCAAAGTCTGAAGAACTATTCTGAGATGACTAGCATGATCTTCTTCATTCCTTGAATAGATTAGTATGTCATCAATGAAAACGATACCAAACACATCTAAATAAGGTTTGAAGACTTTATTAATAAGGTCCATGAATATTGCCGGTGCATTGGTCAAACCAAAAGACATGACCAAAAACTCATAATGACCATATCTTGTTCTGAATGCAGTCTTTGGAATATCACATTCCCTTACTCTTAATTGATGATAGCCTGATATGAGGTCAATCTTCGAAAAACAGGTGGTACCCTGAAGCTGATCGAAAAGATCATCAATCCTCGGAAGAGGGTACTTATTCTTCATGGTAATCTTATTTAACTGGCGGTAGTCTATACACATCCTAAGGGAACCATCTTTCTTTCTCATAAACAAGATCGGAGCGCCCTAAGGTGAGACACTTGGTCGAATGAAACCCTTATCTAGAAAATCTTTCAACTGCTCTTTCAACTCCGCTGGTGCCATTCTATATGGCGGAATAAAGATAGGACGAGTATCTGGAATGAGGTCTATGCCGAAATCTATTTCTCTCTCAGGAGGAATTTCGGGTAGATAATCAGGAAAAACTTCTGGAAACTCTCTTACTATAGGAACTGACTGAATAAGAGGTATCTCAACACTAGAGTCATTAACTCGAACTAAGTGATAGATACAACCCTTCGAAACTAACTTTCTCGCCTTAAGATACGAAATGAAATGACCCTTAGGCACTGCTGAACTACTGCTCCACTTTATGACTGGTTCACTCGAAAACTGAAACTTGACCACTCGAGTTCTGCAATCTATCGATGCATAACAGGCATGAAGCCAATCCATACCTAGAATGACATCGAAATCTACCATGTCTAATTCAACCAAATTAGCCATGGTGCTCTTGTGATTGATAGAAACAGGACAATCATGATAAACTCTTTCTACTAGAATAGACTCCCCAACAGGTGTAGAAACACAAAAAGGGTTCACAAAGTCTTTCAGGAAGAACATCAAACTTATTTGCAACATAAGGAGTTACAAAAGATAAACTTGCTCCTGGGTTTAACAAAGCATACACATCAAAAGCAAAGACTTTGATCATACCAGTGACAACATTTGGAGAGTTCTCTTGCTCATGGCGACTGGTGATTGCATAGAGGCGGTTTGCTCCTCCATCGGTACTAGAAGTAGCTCCTCTAGGTGTCGTCCTGTCTGGGGGAACAACTGAAGAAGACTGTGCTCTATTACCCCCATTACCCTGCCTGTTCTTTGGACACTCTCGCATGAAATGCCCATTCTGACCACACTTGAAACAACCAATGGAGCCCTCACGACAAATACCTAAGTGGTTCCTACTATACTTGACGCAAGCAGGAGGTTTACTACCCCCTTGCGCCACACTACCTAAAGACTGCGCTGGTCTAGCCTTGAAATCCTTTGAATTTGGCCATTAAAATCACCTTTATATCTGGGTACAGGTGCTCTAGTAGATGATGGAGCAGGTCCCTTTTGCCTTTGTTGAAAGGATGAACGGTTCGCATTACTTTTCTGCTGCCTGGACTCATTACCGGTCTTAGCTCTCTTATTTTTGAACTCTTCTCTATCCCTCAGCTTCTCTTCCTCAACCTGTTTGCACATACACCATCAACCTTGATATGTCCATGTCCCCGAAAGCATTGCAGCCCTACCTTCCTTACTCGACAACCGAGATAGCCCAGCAACAAACAAACTCATTATATTCCTCATGTCCGCAACCATTTCCGGAGCATAGCAGGATAGTTGTGTGAACTTCAGATTGTACTCATGAACACTCAAAGACTCCTGCTTAAGTGTGAGGAACTCACGAACCTTGGCCTCCTTCAATTCTCAAGGAAAGAAACTCCCCAAGAAAGCTTCATCAAAACAGGCCCAACTCGCAGGTGGTGCATTTTCAGCTCTGCCCCCTTTCCACTGGTCGAACCAAGTTCTAGCAACATCCTTCAATTGATACACAACTAGTTCAACTCGCTCAGTATCTACCACATGCATCACCTCAAAAATCTTCTTCAGCTCCTCAATGAAGTTCTCTGGATCTTCAATAGTGCTCGAACCCGTGAAACTCGGAGGATTCATCCCCAAGAACTCACGAATCCTAGAAGTGTTAGCTCCTTCATGTCAAGCTCCTATTTGTTGACCAATTTGATTAATTACAGCTTGACTCAGAATTCTAATTGCCTCTCTGAACTTGGCATTATAAACTTCCCCTTGATGTTGCACTCCAGGTGCATAAGGTAACTCTTGCTCATCAGCATAACGTCTAGGAAGACGCCCTCTGCCAACTCTTCTTGGAGGCATGACTATCTGAAGCATGCACAAGCACGAAATAGAAAGAAACTTTCTAGAGATAAACTCTAACGCACGAGATGAGTGTGAAAGAAGTGAGAAATCTTCCTAAGTGTCGTAGCCTCCCAATTATAGATGTGGCGCGCTTCACACCGATAACTAGGACTCTATAGACACGGCTTCATAGACTCCCTAGGACTCTTGAACTCTGTGCTCTGATACCAAGTTTGTCACGCCCCGAGCCTACACCCTGGACGTCGCCGACACTCGAAGACCATTGCTGGCCCCCAAGTGAACCCTTGGCCTGGCTTTCTTAACTCAGTGGAAACTTAACTCAACAGAATAACTCAATGCAATGAAAGGTCACAAAACAGCTCAACAAATAAAATCTGGCCAAAATGGCAACTCGAGTCTCAAAATAGAATATTTATATATATACATAGATGAGAGACTCAATACTAACTGACTGACTGTCTATGAAGCCTCTAAAATACTGAGATGGATGTTGGGACAGACCCCGCAACATCCTAATAAAAACAAAACCAAGAACACAAATTAACAGAGTCCTTCGAAAAATAAGGAGGTTCACCACTGACTCTGGAGTGCTCAACTGGATCAACGGCGTACTGGATGCTGATCCTGGGTACCTGCGTTTGCATCATAATAAGATGCAGGCCAACTAGCATCAGTACATGGAATGTACAAGTACGTGAGCTGGAAAGCTAAGCAACATAGGCTAGAAGAAAATCTAGAAGAAGCTGAATAACTTACCTGGCTCAACTCAACTCAACCTGACTGACTCATTTCAATATAAGGCAATTTAAAACAAGTGCAATATAAAGAAAAGTTGTTTAAGACATGCTATAAACTCTGTGTGTATACAAAGATACGATAAGCCTGAGATGTATGTAGAAATACAAATGAACTGATGTATATAAAAATACAATAATTGTTGTGGGAGTTTCTCTAACCGACAACCATCACTTAAGAGCTATAGTGATGACACAGCGATCAACCTCACGCTGCCAGAGCATCCTATACCCGGCCAAAGGTATAGGACCTGAACTGCCTAATGGATCCACTAGTCTGATTTGAAAAGGATTCATCTAAAAAGTATGAACCTCTTCTACCTATGGTGGCTACATGGTTCTATGGGGGCTGTGGGTTCTTTGAACGCTCCCCCAATTTGGTGCTCAATACTACTCCCAAAAATGTACTGACTCTTATATTTTTAAAACATATTTATCCCTGCTGATTTGAGATAATTACTCAAAAACATAGTTCAAAGGTTATCTTGGAAATCTCAGTTTCCTCTCCCGAACGCTCTTTGGAAATCTCAGTTTCCGATCTTGTTTAAATGTGAAAACATTTCTTTAAAACTTCCTTGGGAATACATAGTTCCCTAATAACTTTTCAGAAATGAACTCAATTTTATACTCTTGGCTTAACTTGAAACGCTATACTCTTTACTTAACATGAAACTCGAGCCTTAAAATGAAGTTAAAACGTTCAATGAAGACTCTTTGAAAAGCTTTAAAGACTTGCTTGAACTTACTTCTTAACTTCCTAGACTTGACTTCTAACTTCACTTGACTTGATCCTAACTCTCCTTGAATTGGATTATGGATTCAAGGTATATCATCACATGTTTATGGAGGAGTTCTTGATGTTTAGACGTACCTTGGAGTGTTGAAAACAACTATAAAACATAGGTACATTACCATGGAACATGCATGGGAAAGTGGGGAAAGAATGGGAAAGATTGGCATCCTTGGCGCTCTGCAAGGCATGGAGCGCCAGCCTTCGAAGTTCAGAAGGGGCCTGCTGGCGCTCTGCTAGGCGCGCCGCCCCAAGGGCTGGACTTTAGAGTCCCTTTTGGGGCGCGCGCCAACCCTTTTCCCAGAAAAATCCGACTTTTCTCCCTCCTTTTCCAACTCTAAACCACCCTAACTTCAATGATTTCAACCCCAAACACTAAGAATCATAAAATCCCTTAACATACAAGAGATTCAACTCAAAAACACAACAATACAAGAAAAAGGTGTATTAGGGACCAATGATTAAAGACTAGTAGAAAAACTAGTCCTTAATAGTATATATATAAGGACAAGATTATTTTCTGGTCCCTAATTCTTATGTCTTATTTCTAAATTAGGGAAGACAATAAATGTGGTCTCTAAAACAATAAAAAACTCATCCCTAATCATCATGTAGAAATAATAATTATAAAGACACTATTCTAAATGAAAAAAATATTCCACTATAAACTCCACCCTTGCACCTCCAAACTACCCTCTCTTCCAAAATTAAACCTCTCCTCTTGTAAAAACTACTCTTCCAAATCCTTAAATCTTCTGTAAAATGTTCAATTTGGAAATTTATGGCACACATTGCTAGTAACTTAAATGTAAACCCTCTTGTTTCAAAAATGATAATTTGTATCACCAAGAAATCGAACTCCATTTTTTCAGTCACGAATGATTTAAGCCCAAAAACTACAAAAGAAATGTAAGTCCCGATTTATCGAAATTCTTCTTTTTTTTTCATCGTCTAAGTGATTTATGATGAGAGTATACTGTGATTTTGGTGATTTATTTTTGTTAGAGTAAATAGGGCTTCTCAATTATAAATGTGTATTCTACTTTGAAATATCAGCGAGAGAAGAAAAATGGATGGAATCAAAGTCTATCTTGTCCAAATAGATAAGATCGAAATAAAACGTCAAAGCTCCTTCAGATTTAGTTTTACATTTTGGAAGGTAGCAGACACACCCTCATTACATTCTTTAAGACATTTGGGTTTGTTTTATTGTTCTTTCAATTACTCACTCTGCAACTAAACATTGATAGGATTCTCAAGTTTTTTGGGTCCAAGATTTCTTGGGCTTATTGAGATAATGAAGATTTGAAGTTTTTGCTTTTCTATGTGAGTTCATGAGTTTTGCGGAAGTGCGGCTATTTCAATTCTCTTTAGGGATTTCACTAATCAGGTAAATATGTTTATCCTTTTCTTAATATCTTTGAGGAATATATTGTGAAGATTCTAATGTAGGTTTCATAATGTTTAGTATGATAAGAGTAATTATTTAGGTGAAGCTTAAGATTACTGGTTATTTATTTATTGTTGTCTTGTTTAGATTCTGATATATCTGTTTGCAATTTACCTCATTGTTTCATTGACAATTGCTTTTTTGTAGGTTCGCGTAGTAGAATAATCTCTTTATAGTAGGAAAGTTTGATATTGAATATAGTTTTGGGAACTCATACTATTAGACTATCTGCTTCTTGCATGTCTGTGGCTCGACGGGAGAGTTGGAAGAATGGTGATGGTAGAATAAGTTTGAGTTCCAAATGTTTGCTCTAATTTTAATTAATAGTCCTTTTGATTGTACTTGACGAAGCTAGTAGTAATATGATTATTAATAGGTGTTTACATCTATATTATCACTATTCTGCTCATGAGCTTTGATGGGTGAAATCTGCTCGTTTTAGATCAATTACCATTTTTGTATCTGGCCAGGTACTTTTATGAGTTTACCATAAAGTTAGACATAAGAGGCTTGCTAGTTAGACGTAAGAGCCATGCTAATGTTAGACGTAAGATCTTTGCTAGTTAGATGTAAGAGCCTTGTTAAAGTTCGATGTAAGATCTTTGCTAGTTAGACGTAAGAGCCTTGCTAAAGTCAGACGTAAGAACCTTGCTAATTTTTCAGAGCCTTGAAATCTACGTCTCTTCTTTTATAACTATTTTGATAAAGATGGATATAAATATGGGTGTTTTGACCATTTGTTTGTTAAAAAAAATGTAATATCAAAGAAGTTGTCCACTTAGAATAAACTGTTATGCTTTTATGTAAGTAAAGAAAAAATATCTTGTTTATAATATAACAATCTTATTGACTTTATTCCATTAAATTTTTATTTTGTGCTCCTACATTTGATTAGTTCTAGTATATTCATCTTACCTGGTATGTGGTTCATAGTTCTATCATTTGTGTTTTCTCATTCCTCATAATGATACCATTTCTTTTACCATGTTTGTTGGTTATCTCGAAAGGTACTTGTTCTTTGTTTTTTGACAAGGTCAAGACTTATATTAAATGCAAAAGAGATGAACACACACATAAAAATACTCATGTTCTTTTTCTGTAATATTTTCATGTGGACTTATCAAAGAACCTAAGATTTGATAATGATGAAAAAAATAGTTTACTCAATATTTTTAGATTGTAGGTGCATGATAGACATAAGTGATGAAAAAGTTCATTGTTGTACTTATAAAAAAGTAGTAGTGTCTTTTACTTTTTATTCTTGAACTTGAACATTCATGTAGTACTTATGGTATTTTTAATTTCAATTATTTGAAATACACTTGGCCTATAGTCTTTTTTTGCTTGCATCTAATTGTAGAGGAGGAGATGAGTTTTTATAATCTGGCATCTTGATTGAAGGTTACTCTTGAAAGTGGAAAATCTGCATTTAATGTTGATTGACTACAAAATTATATTGGTAACAAATTTTGTTACTGCTTTTTGAATTCGTACTATGCCTCTGTACTACACCCATTCCATGGTCATATCTTATTGTCCATTGATGCACTATGTAAAAGGAGAAATTTCAGAAATTATACTATTGACTTTGTATAGCATGTTCACTAAATAGTTTCATTGTTGGGTTCTTAAGAATACTAATGACTTACACTCTTTGTTTTAAACACTCAACTGGCAATTCAATCCTTTCCATTCAACTAAACTATCCTCAATGGGGAATGTCTTTGTGATTATTAAGTTCAAGTTCCTCACACAACTATTGCGAGGGAGGTAATCAAAGATTTAAAACATGTGTATCATTTATGAGTTTTTAGCTCAAATCATCTTTTCTTGTTGAAGTAGCTCTTTAGACTTAGTCTCCTCTTGTAAATTTGTTTCTCGTCCTCGTGGTTAAATGAGGAAATAAAGTAAATATTAAAATTGATGCAGAAATAGAGAGACATAAGTTCGATAAAATATTAGAGGGATCATAATTGATGCAACAATAAACAGAGTGGATTATTGATTAATATAATATTACAGCTTAGAACTGAAGTAATTTCGTAGAAACTAGAAAGAATTTTTATTGGCTTTATTTGTGGTATTCTTGTTTTTGGTGGATCAATTTTTCATGCTAGATCAAACTTATTGTCTTTATATTCATCATTAATCCTTTCAAATCTACTAGATATATTTTACCCTGCAGTGGGATATACTTTTGGACTTGTCGTGTTCATCCTCCACTGTCATCTATAAAAAATGTTATTCCTTCTTTTCAGTTTTTGTCATTTGTATTTTATAAACTTTACTGATTATGCTCTTTGATTTCTTCAGAGAACTAGTTATTCCAAAGTTATATGTTGTACGGTGTATTCTTTCTTTTTGAGCTGCTGATTTCTTCGATAAGTGGTATTGCCTTTTCATTGCATCGATCTATATATTGTACTAATATTTAGACTCCCGACTTATATTCTAGGAAACCAACTCTATTGCAGATGATGATACAAGTATAGTGGTAGATTGTTCAGTTGTGGATTTGGAACAACCTAGCAATTTTTCCATCGCAAGCTTATGCATCATTGACCGCTAATATTTAGGATTATCGATATGATGATCTACGACTTAACTTTTTTTTTTTTTGAAATTTCTTACATTGTTCTCTTTTATTTTCTTTATTCCTCTAGAGCCTGCCAGCAAAAGGACATAGGGGAGTGGTTGATTATTGTGGTCCATTTACGTCATGTCGGTATAGGTTATCTATTCCCAATTTATGTACTATTCTCTTGTCTTGCCATATGGTTGAGGTACGGAATGAGAACTTTCTGAAATCTGAAGTATACATGATGGCAGACCTCTCATTTTTCTTTAAAATCACTGTGATGAGTTTTTCAGCAAATCAGTATTCTGAAGTTCTTGTATTTGCTTTATTTGATATTATGTGATGTTATTGTTGCTTCATAGGAAACCTGTATGCTGTCTATTGATGTGGGTCTCAACCAGTTTATATATTTTTTTTATCTCAGATGAGGAATCTCTTGTGGTCGACATCAAAACATGATGTGTATCTCCTGCAAAATTACTCTGTTATGCACTGGTCCTCACATTTCTGGAGGGGAAAAAGCTCTCTTTTTAGGAGGGAAAAAGAAGTGCTAAATGTTTCAAGGCCATTGATGTATATCTTATGTAAAAGTATTGTTTTTGATGTTTGATGATACAAGTTGAAGACCTGCACAAACTATACAAAGTTGATTATCATCCTCTCTATGACTTCTAGGCAAAACATTACATTACATGCTAAGGATGTTAACGTTCAGGATTGTGTGAACAATGCTTACTTTTATGCCATGTTTATAAGACACCTGAATGTTAATATATTTGTTTGTAATATATACAAGCTATCTCTTATATTTTCTCTTATGCATTTCATTCTCTATATTGTAAAGTTTATAATATATTTATGAAATTTGACAAAATATTACGTATTTATTTAGGGACATAATTATGGCCCATAATTTACAATGAAGAGACTAAATGTCTTTTAATGACCAGTAGAAACTGGTGCTAAAAGTCTATAGGGACCATAAGCTCATGTTAGTAATATTTAATTAGGGACTAGAAAAATGGTCGCCAATTCATTTCTAGGGACTAGATTTTAGCCAGTCCCTAAACACTTTTAGCGACCAGTAAAAAGTCTCGTCCCTATTGGCTTTCAGCGAAGACGCTTTTAAGGACGGGTGGCGACCAGATAAATCTGGTCCCTACTGACTTTTAAGGACAGGAAATTGAGTTTTAGGGACCATATTTCCCTTCGTTAATAGCCGTTTTTCTTGTAGTGCAACCAAATCACGTCCCAAATTAACAAGAACTTCAACAACACAACCACAAGGATTTTCAACAACACAACCAATCTTTTCTTTGACATTAAAACAAGATTGGTGGGTGGGGGATTGAACCAACCCAACACTATGAGCTCACATACCTAGTAGGGATCACCCCCGACGATATCCACGACGATCTCCTTGCTTGCTCTTCTCTTTCTCCTCTTTTTTCTCTCTTCTCTCCCAATCCCTAACTCTCACTCTTTAAAATGGGAAAAACTGATCTAAAAATCAGTCTAACACACTAATATAACCAAAAGAATTGGTTAGGGAAAAGACCAAAATACCCTTAAAATTTAGGGACGGATTTCCCTGCTAACTGCCCAACTTCCAAAGGCCATAACTCACTCATACGAACTCAGAAACGAGTATACTCGGTATCGTTGGAAAGATCATTCCATGAGCTTCGCAAACATAACTGGAACTACACCTAACTCATCATGAGCTAGGAGTTATGACTATTTAAAGTTTGCCAAAAACTCATTTTTTTTCCATACTTGACCAAATTTTCTAGATTTTTGAATTCCTTCCAAAAATGATTAATTCCAATTCTAAGCCTCTTCATAGTTATTTCAAATTGCCAGATGAATGAAGTCCCATAACCCCATCCATACTAAGCAGAACCCCTCGAGGAACCATGCGATTTATGATGTGGGAGTTTCTCTAACCGATAACCACTACTATGAACCCTAGTGATGATACAACGTTTTACCTCACATTGCCCAAGGACCATCCTATACCTTGCCATGATATAGGACCTTACTTTTAAATTTAACTTATGGATCCACTAGCTTAACTTTCGTGATCATCTAAAAGTATGACCTGTTAAATCCCATGTTTGGCTACATGGTTCTTATGGAGAGTTGAGTTAATATGAATTCGTGTCCCCAATTCGGTGCTCAAGACTACTCCCAAAAATACTTTAGCATATAAGTGTTTTAAACACATCTTTCTTTAGTTTGAGAAAATTGCTCAAAGCTACCCTCTTAAAAGAGGTAATTGCTCTTGAAAACTCTTTTTAAAAAGAACATATCAAAACCATATTTTAATATGATCATTGATGACTCGGGAAGTCATACTGCATAAACATTGATGGTATATCTCGAGACCATACTGTTTAAACATTGATGACATACTCGATGGTCATACTAATCATGTTTTAGAAACTCTTTCGCAAAACTCATCTTTTTCTTAAAGAGATAGTACCCAAAATGCTCAAAACTCTTTTGGAAATCTTAGTTTCCTCTCATCTTAAATGTGAAAACATTTATAAACTCCTTTGGGAATACTTAGTTCCCTAATAAATTTTGAGAAATGAACTTGACTCTATACTCTTGGCTTAACTTGAAACTCTATACTCTTTACTCAACTTGAAACTCTATACTCTTTACTTGACTTGAAACTCTGAGCCTTAAAATGAAGTTAAAACGTTCAATAAAGACTCTTTGAAAAACTTTAAAGACTTGTTTTGACTTACTTCTTAACTTCTAAGTTGACTCTAACTTCACTTGACTTTGATCCTAACTCACCTTGAATTGGATTATGGATTCAAGGTATATGATCACATGTTTATGGATGAGTTCTTGACGTTTAGACATACCTTGGAGTGTTGGAAACAACTATGAAGCATAGGTACATTACGAAGGAACATGCATGAGAAAGTAGGGAATGAATGGGAAAGATTGGCGTCCTTGGCGCTCTGAGAGGTGCGGAATGCCAGCCCTCAGAGTTCAGAAGGGCCTGCTGGGCGCTCTGCTAGGGCTGGACTTCAAAGTCCCTTTTGGGGCGCGCTGGCAGGCACGACGCCCCAGCCCTTTTTCCCGAAAATTTGACTTTTCTTCTTCTTTTTCCCAACTCTAAACCACCTTAACTTCAAAGGTTCCAGCCCCAAGCACTTAGAATCATAAAACCCCTCAACATACACTAGATTCAACTCGAAATCACAACCGGAAACATGTACCAAGACAACAAGGAACTTCAACAACACAACCAACAACTTCAACAAACACAACCAACAACTTCAACAAACACAACCAACAACTTCAACAAAACACAACCAACAACTTTTCTCGGAATTAAAACGAGTTTGGCGTGTGGGGGAAAGAACCAACCCAACACTATGATCTCACATACCTGAATAGGGATCACCCCCAACGAAAACCACGACGATCTCCTTGTTTGTTCTTCTCTTTCTCCTCTTCTTCTCCTCTTCACTCATAAACCCTCACTCTCACTCTTTTAAAAAGGGAAAAACTGATCTAAAAATCAGTCTAAATCCCTAATATAACCAAAAGAAATAGTTAGGGAAAAGACCAAAATACCCTTACCAATTCAGATTGACTTCCCTGTACCAATAGCCCAACTTCCAAAGGGCATATCTCACTCATACGAACTCGAAATCGAGCAAACTCGGCGGCGTTGGAAAGATCATTCCACGAGCTTCATAAACATAACTGGAACTACACCTAAATCATCTTGAGCTAGAAGTTATGACTGTTCAAAGTTGACTAAAAACTAACTTTTTTCCATACTTAACCAAATTTCCAGATTTTGAATTCTTTCCAAAAATTACTATTTCCAATTCTAAGCCTCTTCATAGTTATTTCAAATTGCCGGATGTTACAAGTTCTCCATCCTTGCACCTTATGCATCCCCTCAACATCATCCTTATACCTCGATTCATGTTTGGCAAATGGTTTTGCAAAGCTCTCACTTTTGTATCGAACATTTGATGGATCCACATCATAGAAGATCGGTATGATTGCTTGCCCATTTTCTTCCTCCTTGCATTCCATGATCTTCACTAGTTCATTCAAGCACCACCTCAATGTAGCATAATTCCTTGAGAAAACAATGAGTGCAACTTGAGACTCTTCGATAGCTTTCAAGAGTTCTTCTGAGATGGAATCGCCTTGTTCTAGCCTTCTATCATCTTGAAAGGTGAATATTCCCCTGTTTTTCAGACCTTTGTACAAGTGACTCGTAAATGTTTTGCGGGTATCTTCACCTCTAAAACTCATAAAAATATCATACTTCCATCGAGGACAGTATTGTGAATCACTCACAAAAGAAGAAGAAGATGCCATGTATTTTGTTAATTTGTTGAAATTTGAGAAGAAAGATAAAAAGTGTGTGGATAGATAGAATTGATATTTGGACAACAAATCTGAAAAGTTTCCAGGAAAATGGGATCTACTCGAATTGTATTGAATTATTGCTATGGGGTCCGCAATAATATGAACACAATGGTAGTTGCAAAGAAAGACTATACTTTGGAAAATATCTCAGTTGAATCGAATTATTGCGAGTTAATTCTACATTTCTATTTGATATATTGTACCCGCATAGAGGGTAAAACACTTTCAAACAAAGGTTACTCAAATTTCAAGGCTCGAACTCAAAATATTTGATTAAGACGAAAGAATAATTATCACTCTACCTAACAATGGAGAATTTTTATTTTTATTTTTTGGAATTGGATTTTTTTAAAATCAAAAAATTAAGTTGAGAGTCAGAATTACTAGGTTTTTTCGAACATGTCTCCTAGACATTATTCTATTTTGCTTCTTCTATAACAAACAGAGGAAACATGACTCCTTCAAAAACAAAAGAATCAATTATGAATAGAAAAGAAGAAATTTGGTTACCTTGTAATTCTATTTAAAGTTCAAATAGAAAATACTCATTTCGTTTCAATTTGTTTGTTTTATTTTTTTGTTTTTTAGTCCGCTTAAAAAAGAATATATCTTTCCTTTTATTTAAGGGAAAATAACGAGGGCAACTTGAGAGTATTTGAAAGCTTTCAAGCGTTCTTCTAGGATCGTATCACCATGCTTTAACCTTTTATCAATTTAAAAGGTGATTATTCTCCTCCTTGTCAAAAGTTTGTACGAATATAACTAGTAATTATTTTACAAGTATCTTCACCTCCCAGTAGTCAACTAGTACATTTACATTGAATATTAGTCGTCCATAGTAAGTAGTAGGAAATTTCTTCACACCTTCCACACATTTATATTTGATTGTGACACATGGATTAAAGTGCTGACAATTGTGCATGAAGTTGATGAATTTCTGATTGTGAGTTCGAGTTGAATCTAGTGTATGTTGAAAGGTTTTATGATATTAAGTGTTTGGGGCTGGAAACTTTGAAGTTTAGAAGGTTTAGAGTTAGAAAAAGGAAGGAGGAAAGTCGAGTTTTTTTCTGGAAATAGGGCTGGGGCGTCGCGCTAGCCAGCGCACCCCAAAAGGGACTCTGAAGTCCAGCCCTTGGGGCGGCGCGCCTAGCAGAGCGCCCAGCAGGCCCCTCTGAAGTCTGAAGGCTGGCGCCCCGCGCCTCTCAGAGCGCCAAGGACGCCAATCTTTCTCATTCATTCCCCACTTTTTCATGCATGTTCCTTGGTAATGTACCTATGTTTTATAGTTGTTTTCAACACTCCAAGGTACGTCTAAACATCAAGAACTCATTCATAAACATGAGATCATTACCCTTGAATTCATAATCCAATTCGAGGAAAGTTCGGATCAAAGTCAAGAAGCAAGTCTTTAAGGTTTTCCAAGAGTCTTCATTGAACGTTTTAACTTCATTTTAAGTCTCAAGTTTCAAGTTAAGTAAAGAGTATAGAGTTTCAAGTTAAGCCAAGAGTATAAAGTTGAGTTCATTTCTCAAAAGTTATTAGGGAACTAAGTATTCCCAAAGAAGTTTTAAAGAAATGTTTTCACATTTAAACAAGATTGGAAACTGAGATTTCCAAAGAGCCTTCGGGCTAGTTTTCATAAAGAAAGAGAGGAAACTGAGATTTCCAAGATAGCCTCTTAGCTAAGTTTTTGAGTAATTATCTCATATCAGCAGGAAGAAATATGTTTTAAAAATATAAGAGCCATTACATTTTTGGGAGTAGTATTGAACACCGAATTAGGGGAGCGTTCAAAGAACCCACAGCCCCTATAGAACCATGTAGCCATCATGGGTTGAAGTTCATACTTTTTAGATGAATCCTTTTCAAATTAGACTAGTGGATCCATTAGGCAATTTGAGTTATTTTGTTGAGTTAAGTTTCTGTTGAGTTAAAAAAGCCAGGCCAAAGGTTCGCTTGGGGCCAGCAATGGTCTCTGAGTGCCGGTCCCGCCCACGATGTAGGTTCGGGGTGTGACAGATCTACCCGGAATTCCTCCTGAGAGAGAAATAGATTTCGGTATAGACCTCATTCCAGATACTCGTCCTATCTCTATTCCGCCTTATAGAAGGCACCAGCAGAGTTGAATGAGCAGTTGAAAGATCTCTTATGTAAGGGTTTCATTCGACCAAGTGTCTCACCTTAGGGCGCTCCGATCTTGTTTGTGAGAACGAAAGATGGTTCCTTTAGAATGTGTATAGATTATCGCCAGTTGAACAAAGTTACCATTAAGAATAAGTACCCTCTTCCGAGGATTGATGATCTTTTCGATTAGCTTCAGGGTGCCACTTGTTTTTCGAAGATTGACCTCAGATCAGGCTATCATCAATTAAGAGTAAGGGAATGTGATATTCAAAAGACAGCTTTCAGAACCAGATACGGTCATTATGAGTTTTTGGTCATGTCTTTTGGTTTGACCAATGCACTAGCAGCATTCATGGACCTTATGAATAGAGTCTTCAAATCTTATTTAGATATGTTTGTTATCGTCTTCATTGATGACATACTAATCTATTCAAGGAATGAAGAAGATCATGCTAGTCATCTCAGAATAGTTCTTCAGACTTTGAAAGATAAGGAGTTGTATGCCAAGTTCTATAAGTATGAGTTTTGGCTTGATTCTGTGGCATTCCTAGGCCACATTGTGTCTGGTGAAAGAATTAAAGTTAATACTCGGAAAATTGAGGCGGTGCAGAATTGGCCTAGACCCACATCTCCAACCGATATTAGGAGTTTCTTGGGGTTGGCTGGCTATTATAGAAGGTTTGTTGAGGGGTTCTCATCTATTGCATCTCCTTTGACCAAGTGGACTTAGAAGACAGTGAAATTTCAATGGTCTTAAGCTTGTGAGAAAAGCTTTCAGGAGTTGAAAAAGAGATTGATTACTGCACCAGTTTTGACTTTACCAGAAGGTACTCAAGGTTTTGTGGTGTATTGTGATGCATCTAGAGTTGGTTTGGGTTGTGTCTTAATGTAGAATGGCAAGGTTATAGCTTATGCCTCTAGACAGTTGAAGGTTCATGAGAAGAACTACCCAACCCATGACTTAGAGTTAGCTACTGTAGTGTTCGCTTTGAAGATATGACATCATTACTTATATGGTGTGCAGGTTGATATATTCACTGATCACAAGAGCCTTCAATATGTGCTTACTCAGAAAGAGCTTAATCTCAGACAGAGGAGGTGGTTAGAGTTACTCAAGGACTATGACATGAGTATTCTTTACCACTCAGGTAAGGCTAATGTTGTTACTGATTCTTTAAGCAGGTTGTCTATGGGTAGCACCGCCCATATTGAAGAAGGAAAGAGAGAGTTAGCAAGAGATGTGCATAGACTGGCATGCCTGGAATCAGACTTATAGATTCTGCAGAAGGAGGAATAGAAGTGACGAGCGGGGCATGACAAATGTTCAAGGGTATTAGCTTTTGAACAAGGGGGAGATGGTGTATTGAGGTATCAAGGTAGATTGTGTGTACCTATGGTAGATGGACTCCAAGAGAGGATTATGGAGGAAGCTCATAGCTCCAGATATTCCATTTATCCGGGTTCCACAAAGATGTATCGTGACTTGAGAGAAGTTTATTGGTGGAATAGCATGAAGAAGAGCATTACAGAGTTTGTTGCTAAATGTCCAAATTGCCAGCAAGTGAAAGTTGAACACCAAAGGCTTGGTGGTTTGGCTCAGAATATAGAACTTCCAAAATGGAAGTGGGAGATGATCAATATGGATTTCATCACAGGGTTGCCAAGGTCTCACAGACAGCATGATTCTATTTGGGTGATTGTTGACAGAATGACAAAGTCAGCCCATTTTCTACCGGTAAAGACTACCAATTCAGTAGAAGATTATGCCAAGTTATATATTCAAGAGATAGTGAAACTTCATGGAGTCCCAATCTCCATTATTTCAGATAGAGGTGCACAATTTACTGCACAGTTCTGGAAATCTTTTCAGAAAGGCTTGGGTTCAAAGGTGAACTTAAGTACTACCTTACATCCTCAGACTGATGGGCAAGCAGAGTGCACTATTTAGACTTTAGAAGATATGTTGAGGGCTTGTGTGATCGATTTCAAAGGGAGTTGGGATGATCACCTACCTCTCATTGAGTTTGCATACAACGACAGTTATCACTCTAGCATCCAGATGACTCCTTATGAAACTCTTTATGGGAGAAGATGTAGATCCCCTATTGGATGGTTTGAAGTTGGTGAAGCAGGGTTGATAGGACCAGATATAGTTCACCAAGCTATGGAGAAGGTGAAAGTGATTCAAGAGAGGTTGAAAACGGCACAGAGTCGTCATAAATCCTATACTGATGTTAGGAGAAGGGCGTTAGAGTTTGAAGTAGATGATTGGGTATATTTGAAAGTTACACCCATAAAGGGTTTTATGAGGTTTGGTAAGAAGGGGAAACTTAGTCCACGGTATATTGGACCTTACCGCATAGCCAAGAGGATTAACAATGTTGCTTATGAGTTGGAGCTACTACAAGAATTAGCAACGGTTCATCCGGTATTTCATATCTCTATGTTGAAGAAGTGCATAGGCGATCCTTCATTGATCCTACCAACTGAAAGTGTTAGAATAAAGGATAACTTATCTTATGAGGATATTCCTATTCATATTCTAGATCGTTAAGTTCGTAGGTTGAGAACGAAAGATGTAGCATCAGTCAAGGTCCTTTGGAGGAACCAATTTGTTGAGGAAGCTACTTGGGAAGCCGAAGAGGACATGAAGAAGAGATATCCACATCTCTTTGAATCTGGGGGAAATGCAGATTAAGGTATTAATTTCATTCTTTGTGCTCTTTAAATGGTAGTGAGCATGTTGTTTTTTTTGCATGATTGCTTGTTGAGTGTTTGAGTTGATGTTACACCCTTAGCCTAGTAAGAGTAATCTCATTCGAGGACGAATGTTCCCAAGGGGGAGATATTGTAATATCCGGCAATTTGAAATAACTATGAAGAGGCTTAGAATTGGAAATAGTCATCTTTGGAAGGAATTCAAAATCTGGAAATTTGGTTAAGTGTGGGAAAAAGTGAGTTTTTGGCCAACTTTGAACAGTCATAGCTCCTAGCTCAGGATGAGTTAGGTGTAGTTCCAGTCATGTTTACGAAGCTCCTGAAATGATCTTTCCAACACCACGAGTTTGCTCGATTCTGAGTTCGTATGAGTGAGTTATGCCCTTTTGAAGTTGGGCTATTGGTAAGGAAAGTTCACCCGAATTTGTAAGGGTATTTTGGTCTTTTCCCTAACCATTTCTTTTGGTTATATTAGGATTTAGACTGATTTTTAGATCAGTTTTTCCCTTTTAAAAAGAATGAGAGTGAGGGTTTGTGAGTGAAGAGGAGAAGAAGAAGAGAAAGAGAAGAACAAGCAAGGAGATCATCGTGGTTTTCGTCGGGGGTGATCCTTATTCAGGTATGTGAGATTATAGTTTTGGGTTGGTTTTTTCCCCCACACGCCAAACTCATTTTAATTCAGAGAAAAGATTGGTTGTGTTGTTGAAATTGTTGGTTGTGTTGTTGAAGTTGTTGGTTGTGTTGTTGAAGTTTCTTGTTGTCTTGGTTCATGTTTTCGGTTGTGATTTCGAGTTGAATCTAGTGTATGTTGAAGGGTTTTATGATATTAAGTGTTTGGGGCTGGAAACTTTGAAATTTAGAAGGTTTAGAGTTGGAAAAAGGAAGGAGGAAAGTCGAGTTTTTTTTTGGAAACAGGGCTGGGGCGTCGCGCCAGCCAGCGCGCCCCAAAAGGGACTCTGAAGTCCAGCCCTTGGGGCGGCGCGCCTAGCAGAGCGCCCAGCAGGCCCCTCTGAAGTCTGAAGGCTGGTGCCCCATGCCTCTCATAGCGCCAAGGATGCCAATCTTTCTCATTCATTCCCCACTTTTTCATGCATGTTCCTTGGTAATGTACCTATGTTTTATAGTTGTTTTCAACACTCCAAGGTACGTCTAAACATCAAGAACTCATTCATAAACATGAGATCATTACCCTTGAATTCATAATCCAATTGAAGGAAAGTTCGAATCAAAGTCAAGTGAAGTTAGAGTCAAGTCTAGAAATCAAGAAGCAAGTCTTTAAGGTTTTCCAAGAGTCTTCATTGAACGTTTTAACTTCATTTTAAGGCTCAAGTTTCAAGTTAAGTAAAGAGTATAGAGTTTCAAGTTAAGCCAAGAGTATAAAGTTGAGTTCATTTCCCCAAAGTTATTAGGGAACTAAGTATTCCCAGAGAAGTTTTAAAGAAATGTTTTCACGTTTAAACAAGATTGGAAACTGAGATTTCCAAAGAGCCTTCGGGATAGTTTTCATAAAGAAAGAGAGGAAACTGAGATTTCCAAGATAGCCATTTAGCTATGTTTTTGAGTGATTATCTCATATCAGTAGAAAGAAATATGTTTTAAAAATATAAGAGCCAGTATATTTTTGGGAGTAGTATTGAGCACCGAATTGGGGGAGAGTTCAAAGAACCCACATCCCCCATAGAACCATGTAGCCATCATGGGTAGAAGAGGTTCATACTTTTTAGATGAATCATTTTCAAATTAGACTAGTGGATCCATTAGGCAGTTCAAGTCCTATACCTTTGGCTGGGTATAGGATGCTCTCGCAGTGTGAGGTTGATCGCTGTATCATCACTATAGCTCTTATGTGATGGTTGTCGGTTAGAGAAACTCCCACAATAATTATTGTATTTTTATATACATAATTTCAATTGTATTTCTATATACATCT
>JAJOOR010005572.1:0-53003 GCA_036250505.1 Solanum acaule
ACTCAACTTTACTCATATAATAAAGTAATATAGTTTCTGTGGGAGATTCTCTAACCGACAACCACCACTATGAGCCTAAGTGGTGATACAACGTCTTGTCCATGCTACCAGAACTGTCCTATACGTTGACGTCATATATAACTACTTAACTTAGTGGATCCACTAGCTTATGCTAAAAGCATCTTAAGGAGTCATATTTTTAGATATGATCCTTTACTACCCATGATGGTTACATGGTTTATAGAGACTTGAGTTAATATGAACTCGCATCCCCATATCGGTGCTCAATACTACTCCCAAAATATACTTAGCTCATAAGTTTTTAAACAAACTTCTTTCTTTGATTAGAGATAATTACTCAAAACTTAGCTTAAAAGCTCTCTTGGAATCGATGTTCCCTTTCTTGCTCAAATGTGAAAACATTTTAAACTCTTTGGGAATACATAGTCCCCATATACTTCTTTGAATGAATTTCAAATCTTTACTCTTTGTTTAACTTAAAACTTAAGTCTTAGAACAAAGCTAAAACGTTTGTGAAAGACTTTTGAAAACTTTAAAGAACTTCTCTTGACTTGCTTCTTAACTTCTAACTTGACTCTTAACTTTCCTTGAATTGAATTATGGATTCAAGGATTGTGATTTGTGATAGGAAAGATCACATGATGTTTAGGAATGATTTTAGATAGCTAAACATGAGAAAATATCAAGAAATCACTGTCTGAGAGTGGGTCGATGCGGAGAAGTATTTAATTTTTTGGTTAAAAAATGACTTTTGAGGGAGAATGGTCTGTGACCGCTCCGCTCCGCGAAAGGATTTTTCCCAAATCTGGGGAGCAAGTCCGCGACGCGGAGGCACTGCCCAGATTTGCCCGACGAAAATCTTCTTTTTCCAACTCTAAACCCTCTAAACTCCATTGGTTCTTTCCCCAAACACTTAGAATCATTTATACCCTCAGATAACATCAGATTGTACTAAAAAACACAACTAAAAACGTGAATCAATCTCAAGAAAACTCCAACAACACTACCCATAAGGATTCAAATGAACTTCATCAAGAATTCAAGAGATTTACTTTCAAATCAATATACTTTGCTGAAATTGAATCAAGTTGGGCGCGTGGGTGAACTAACCCAACGCTATGTGATCCCACATACCTTGTAGGGATCACCCTCGACGAAATCCACAAGCTAAACTCGACAACGAATCTTGCTTATCTTCTCCTTTCTCCTCTTGTTTTCTCTTTTCTCCAAGCCCTAGCGTATTTTGGTAAAGGCATAAACTGATCTAATTCTAATTAGACCCTAACTTAATTACCAAAAACGAAATAAAATAATTGGGTAAGGAAAATACCAAACTACCCTTTCAAAATTTGGATTGGACTTTCCTTATTCCAATATCCCAACTTCCAAAGTGAATAACCTACTCATACGAACTCGGAATCGCGCAAACTCAGCGGCGTTGGAAAGATCATTCCAAGAGTATTCCTACCATATTTGGAAGTACCTCTAACTCACCCTGAGCTAGAAGTTATGGCCGTTTGAATTTGGCCAAAACTCAACTTATTCTAACTTAACAAAATTTCCAGATTTTCATTCTTTCCAAAAATGACTATTTCCAATTATTAGCATCTTCCTAGTTATTTCAAATTGCAAGATGTTACAATATCTCCCCCTTGGGAACATTCGTCCTCGAATGAGATTACTCTTACTAGGCTGAAGGTGTAACATCAATCATTCAGTTCAATCACCCAATAAGCAAATGCAACACAACATGCCAACTTATAAATTAAAGAGTACTAAGAAGAGAATTCGTACCTTGATCTAGAATTTCTCTGGATTCGAAGAGATGTGGATATCTCCTCTTCATATCTTCCCCATCTTCCCAAGTAGCTTCCTCAACGAACGGATTCCTCCAAAGAACTTTGACTGACGCTACCTATTTTGCTCTCAACTTGCAAACTTGGCGATCTAGAATCTGAACAGGAATCTCATCATAAGATAAACTACCCTTGATCCCAATATATTCAGTCGGTATGATCAATGAAGGATTGCCCATGCACTTCTTCAACATGGAGACATGAAATACCGGATGAACCGCTGCTAACTCTTGTGGTAGCTCCAATTCATAAGCTACTTTGCCAATCCTTTTGGAAATTTTGTAAGGACCAACATACCGGGGACTAAGTTTCCCCTTCTTGCCAAACCTCATAACACCCTTCATGGGTGAAACTTTCAAGTATACCCAATCATCTATTTCAAACTCTAACTCCCTTCTCTTAACATCAGTGTAGGATTTTTGGTGACTCTGCGCCGTTTTCAACCTTTCTTGAATCACTTTCACCTTCTCCATAGCTTGATGAACTAAATCTGGTCCTATCAACCCTGCCTCACCAACTTCAAACCATCTAATAGGAGATCTGCATCTTCTCCCATAAAGAGCTTCATAAGGAGCCATTTGGATGCTCGAGTGGTAACTATTGTTGTAAGCAAACTCAATGAGATGTAGGTAATCATCCCAATTCCCTTTGAAATCAATCACACAAGCCCTCAACATATCTTCCAAGGTCTGAATAGTATGTTATGCTTGCCCATCTGTCTGAGGATGAAAGGCAGTACTTAAGTTCACCTTTGAACCCAAGCCTTTTTGGAATGACTTCCAAAACTGTGCAGTAAATTGCATACCTCTGTCTGAAATGATGGAGACCGGAACCCCATGAAGTCTTACCACCTCTTGAAGATACAACTTAGCATAATCTTCTGCCGAATGAGTAGTCTTTACCGGTAAAAAGTGGGCTGATTTTGTCATTCTGTTGACAATCACTCAAATAGAATCGTGCTGCCTGCGAGACCTTGGTAAACCTGTGATGAAATCCATATTGATCATCTCCCACTTCCATTCCGGAAGTTCTATATTCTGAGCCAAACCACCGGGCCTTTGGTGCTCTACTTTAACTTGTTGGCAATTTGGACACTTAGCAACAAATTCTGCAATGCCCTTCTTCATGCTACTCCACCAGTAAACTTCTCTCAAATCGCGATACATCTTTGTGGAACTAGGATGAATGGAATATCTAGAGCTATGAGATTCCTCCACGATCTTCTCTTGGAGTTCATCCACCATTGGTGCACACAATTTACCTTGATATCTTAATACACCATCTCCCTCTTGTTCAAAAGCTAATACTTCTTACTTATGAACATTTGCCTTCAATTCAAGCAAAATAAGATCTTGGTCTTGCTTTTCTTTCACTTCTGACACTAATGATGATTCAGCCCCATTCATCACCACTACTCCTCCTTTTGTGGAATCCATTAGTCAGACTCCTAAGCGTACAAGTCTATGCACATCTTTCGCCAACTCTCTCTTTTCTTCCTCAACATGGGCGGTACCACCCATAGACAACCTGCTTAAGGCATCAACAACAACATTAGCCTTACCTGGGTGATAAAGAATACTCATGTCATAATCCTTGAGTAATTCCAACCACCTCATTTGTCTGAGATTAAGCTCTTTCTGAGAAAACACATATTGAAGACTCTTGTGATCAGTGAATACATCAACATAAACACCATACAAATAATGATGTCATATCTTCAAAGCAAATACTACAACAGTCAACTCTAAGTCATGGGTTGGGTAATTCTTTTCATGAATCTTCAACTGTTTAGAGGCATAAGCTATAATTTGCAATTCTGCATTAGTACACAACCCAAACCAACTCTAGACGCATCACAATATACAACAAAGCCTTGCGTACCTTCTACTAAGGTCAACACCGGGGAAATAGTCAACCTATTTTTCAATTCCTGAAAGTTTTTCTCACAAGCTTCAAACCATTGAAGCTTCACTGTCTTATGAGTCAACTTGGTCAAAGGGGACGAAATAGACAAGAACCCCTCTACGAACCTTCTATAATAGCCAACCAAACCCAAGAAACTCCTACTATCAGTTGGAGATGTGGGTCTAGGACAACTCTGCACTTCCTCTATCTTTTGGGTATCAACTCTAATTCCATCACTGGAAACTATATGGCCCAAGAACGCCACAAAATCAAGCCAAAACTCACATTTAGAGAACTTAGCATATCACTCCTTATCTTTCAAAATCTGAAGAACTATTCTGAGATAGCTAGCATGATCTTCTTCATTCCTTGAATAGATTAGTATGTCATCAATGAAGACAATAACAAACATATCTAAATAAGGTTTGAAAACTCTATTCATAAGGTCCATGAACAATATAGGTGCATTAGTTAAACCGAATGACATGACCAGAAACTCATAGTGACTATAACGGGTCCTGAATGTTGTCTTGGGAATGTCACACTCCTTTACTTTCAACTGATGGTAGCCATCTGAGGTCTATCTTAGAAAAACAAGAAGCACCCTGAAGTTGATCGTAAAGATCATCAATTCTCGAAAGAGGGTACTTATTCTTGATGGTAACTTTGTTCAACTGGCGGTAATCTATACACATCCTAAGGGAACCATCTTTCTTTCTCATAAATAAGACCGGAGCCCCACAAGGTGAGACACTTGGTCGAATGAAACCCTTATCAAAAAGATCTTTCAACTGCTCTTTTAACTCTTTCAACTCTATTGGTGCCATTCTATATGGCAGAATAGAGATAGGACCAGTATATGAAAGAATGTCTATGTCGAAGTCTATTTATCTCTCAAGAGGGACTCCGGGTAGATCATCTGGAAAGACTTATGGAAACTCTTTTACTATAGGAACTGACTGAATGAGAAGTATCCCAACACTAGAGTCATTAACTCTGACTAAGTGATAGATACAACCCTTAGAAACTAAATTTCTCGCATTAAGGTAAGAAATAAATAACCCTTAGGCACTGCTGAACTACTACTCCACTATATGACTGACTCATTAGGAATCTGGAACTTGACAACTCGAGTTCTACAATCTATTGACGCATAACAGACATGAAGCCAGTCCATACCTAAAATGACATCAAACTCTACCATGTCTAACTCAATTAAATCAGCCATGGTGTCTTTGTGATTGATCGAAATGGGATAATTACGATAGACTCTTTCTGCTACAATAGATTCCCCAACAGGTGTAGAAACACAGAAGGGTTCACAAAGTTTCTCAGGAATAACATCAAACTTATTTGCAACATAAGGTGTTACGAAAGATAAACTTGCTCCTGGGTCTAGAAAATCATAAACATTAAAATTAAATACTTTGATCATACCAATGACAACATCTGGAGTGATCTCTTGCTCTTGGCGACTAAAGGTGGTTTGCTCCTTCGCCAGTACTGGAAGTAGCTTCTCTAGGTGCAGCCCTGTCTGGTGGAGCAACTGATGAAGATTAGGCTTTATTGCCCTGACTTCCACTACCTTGCCTATTCTTAGGACACTCTTTCATGAAGTGACCCTCTTGCCCACACTTGAAACAACCTGACTGGCCATCACGACACTTACCTGGGTGGATTCTACCACACCTAGCACATGCAGGAGCCCAGTTACCTCCTTGTGCCAAACTACCTTGAGACTGTGCAGGTTTAGCTCTGAAGTTTTGTGAATTCTGACCATTATACTCACATTTGTTTTTGGGTGCAGGTGCACTAGCAGATGATGGGGCAGGTCGCTTTTGCTTTTGTTGAAAGGACGAATGGTTCACATTACCTTTCTGCTGCCCAGACTCATTCCCTGTCTTAGATTTCTTATTTCTAAATTCCTCCCTATCCATTAGCTTCTCTTCCTCAAGAAAGCTTCCTCAAAACATGCCCAACTCGCAGGTGGTGCTTCCTCAGCTCTACCATTCTTCCACTGGTCAAACTAAGTCCTAGCAACATTCTTCAATTGGTATGCAGCTAGCTCAACTCGCTCAATATCGGCAACATGCATCACATCAAATACCTTTACCAATTCCTCAACAAAGTTCTCCGGATCCTCAGTAATGCTTGAACCAGTGAAACTTGGAGGGTTCATCCTTAAGAACTCACGAATCCTTGAAGTATCAGCCTCCTCCTGTCTAGCTCCTCTTTGCTGCCCAACCTGGTTAGTCACAGCCCTGACTTATCATTCGGATTGCTTCCCGAAATTCAGCATTGGTGACTTCTCCTTGGAGTTGCACTTTCGGTGCATTAGGTACCCCTTGCTTTTGCATCTCAACATTTCTTCTGGAAGGATGACCTCAGACAGCTCTTCATGGAGGCATGATTATCTGAAAAAATGCGCAAGCACGAATTAGAAGAAACTTTTTAGAGATCAAACTCTAATACACGAAATGAGTGTGAAAGAAGTGAGAATTTACCTAAGTGTTGCAGCCTCCTAATTATAGATGTGGCGCGCTTCACACCAATAACTAGGAATCTACAGACATGGCTTCATAGACTCCCTAGGACTCTTGAACTCTGTGCTCTGATACCAAGTTTGTCACGCCCCGAGCCTACACCCTGGACGTGGCTGGCACTCGAGAACCATTGCTAGCCCCAAGCAAACCCTTGGCCTAGCTTACTTACTCAGCAGAAGACTTAAACACAAGAAATAGTCTAGAAAAAAGAACTTGTGATATAACTTAGAATGTCTTTAAATAACCATTCAAACATAGCCAAAATGGCAACCTCAAATCTCAAAAACATAAGCAAATAATAAAGTAGTGAAAAATGAATTTAACTAACTGACTGTCTATCTATGAAGCGTCTAAACAACTGAGATGGATGTCGGGACAGGCCCACGACATCCTAATGAACTAATAATAAAGCTGAATGCAATAAAAGGGTTCCTCCGGAAGCAGGGAGGCTCACCACAAGACTCTGAGTGCTCAAACTAGATCAACAAGGCAATAGATGCTGATCCTGGTTACCTGCGTCTGCATCATAATAAGATGCAGGCCAACTGGCATCAGTACATTGAATGTATGAGTATGCGAGTTGGAATGCTAAACATGCACAACTTAAGATTGAAAGAATCTGAAAGGAACACTTACCTTGACTTTACTCAACTCCCGAATAACTTAAGTCAATATAAAGATATAAATATATGAAATATATAGAAAGCTTGAAAGAAGAGTGGAAACAACTCAGTTTGTTAAAGAAAATGCAATAACAAACTCAATTTTACTCTTATAATAAAGTAATATAGTTTTGTGGGAAATTCTCTAACCGACAACCACCACTGTGAGCCTAAGTGGTTATACAGAGTCTTGTCCACGCTGCCAGAACTGTCCTATACTTTGCCGTCATATAGAACTACTTAACTTAGTGGATCCACTAGCTTATGCTAAAAACATCTTAAGGAGTCGTCTAAAAAGTATAATCATTTACTACCTATGATGGCTACATGGTTTATGGAGACTTGAGTTAATATGAACTCGCATCCCCATATCGGTGCTCAATACTACTCCCAAAATATACTTAGCTCATAAGTTTTTAAACAATTTTCTTTTTTTATTTGAGATAATTACTCAAAACTTAGCTTAAAAGCTCTCTTGAAATCGATGTTTCCTTTCTTGCTCAAATGTGAAAACATTTTAAACTTCTTAGGAATACATAGTCCCCATATACTTCTTTGAAGAAATGAATTTCAAATCTTTACTCTTTGCTTAACTTAAAACTTAAGTCTTAGAACAAAGCTAAAACATATGTGAAAGACTTTTGAAAACTTTAAAGAACTTCTCTTGACTTGCTTCTTAACTTCTAACTTAACTCTTAACTTTCCTTGAATTGAATTATGGATTCAAGGATTGCGATTTGTGATAGGAAAGATCTCATGATGTTTAGGAATGATTTTAGATAGCTAAACATGAGAAAAGATAAAGAAATCACTGTCTGAGGGTGGATCCGCGACGCGGAGAAGTATTTAAATTTTTTGTTCGAAAATGACTTTTGAGGCAAAACGGTCTGTGACCGCTTCACGACGGGAAATGATTTTTCCCAAATCTGGGGAGCAGGTCCGCGATGCGGAGGCACTACCCAGATTTACCCGACGAAAATTCCTTCTTCGTTTTCCAACTCTAAACCCTCCAAATTCCATTGTTTACTTCCCCAAACACTTAGAATCATTTCTACCCTCAGATAACATCAGATTCTACTCAAAAACACAACTAAAAACGTGAATCAATCTCAAGAAAACTCCAACAACACAACCTACAAGGATTCAAATGAACTTCATCAAGAATTCAAGGGATTTACTTTCAAATCAATATACTTTGCTGAAATTGAATCAAGTTGGGTGCATGGGTGAACTAACCCAACGCTATGTGATCTCACATACCTTGTAGGGATCACCCCCGATGAAATCCACAAGCTAAACTCAACGATATTGACGAATCTTGCTTCTCTTCACCTTTCTCCTCTTGTTTTCTCTTTTCTCCAAGCCCTAGTGTATTTTGGTAAAAGCGTAAATTGATCTAATTCTGATTAGACCCTAAATTAATTACCAAAAACTAAATAAAATAATTAGGCAATGAAAAACCAAACTACCCTTTGAAAATCCGGATTGGACTTTCCTTATTCCAACAGCCCAACTTCGAAATGACATAACTCACTCATATGAACTCGGAATTACGCAAACTCAGCGGCGTTGGAAAGATCATTCCAAGAGATTTTATACCATATCTGCGAGTACCTCTAAACACCCTGAGCTAGAAGTTATGGCCGTTTGAAGCTAGCCAAAACTCAACTTATTCTAACTTAATTAACAAAATTTCCAGAATTTCATTCTTTCCAAAAATGACTATTTCCAATTATTAGCTTCTTCCTATTTATTTCGAATTGCGAGATGTTACATCTGTGGTGCTACACGTTGGAGTGTTTGTGAAAGTGCAGAAGGCATCAGTTTGGGGTAATTCTCGCCCCGAAAGGGATCCCTGTGCTCTTAAATTGGTGTTTTAATTGCTTTTGTGTGTGCAGGCTATTCTGGGCACTAAATTGAGTCTTTTTGGGACACATGTTCGGGTAGTCGATTAGGACCTATTGGTGAAGTCAATTTTAGGATTCCCAATGGGGGTCCCACATTCTCGTTTTTTTACTCGATTTTGGGTTCGTTTCATATTACAATGATTGTAGTGTCAAAACATATGTACTGATGTTGTGATCATTAATTTGATAGCATGGCGATATTTTGAGGCATTTTAGACGCGGATAACTCATGTACAATAGATTCGAAGCGCTCGTGATCGACTTTGAGGTAGGCTTTGGTCTACTTTCTTGATTGAGCTTCTTAGATAATGCCTGGTATAGATTTCATGTAATTTTGGATGGTATGATGTGTATCTAGATTTCCTCTTGTTATTCCACCTTTTTATTGATTCGATAGGAGCCTTGGGCTTAGTATTGGTGTTGGGATCCTTAGTTTAGGCTTGTAGCTTCGTTTGAGGTGTAAAAGAGCTTGTTTATTCTTGTTAGGATGGGTGCTTTGTGGCCTTAGACTAGGTTGGACCTTAGGTGCTTTAGATTGTGGTTTATCGAGATTGCATTGAGTCGTTCCCCTTGTGTTGGTGCTTGTGATCTTGGTGGCTCACTGTAGTTGTGGATTAGTCCTAGTTATGCTCAATCAAGGACTGGAGCACTATCTTGTCCCTAGAGTTATTTCCCCTGTTTATTGATTTGAGACCTCTCCTTTTTTTCCTTTTGTTTGTTATTTAGCAGTAAACCTGTTATATTCTTAATCTGTTTGATTATATTATTGGGCCCGAGGCCGTATGCGAGGACCATCTTGATCTCAAGTTAGTACTCAGCCCTTTGGCAAGGTGTTTTGGTTGACTGTATGATTATTTGACCTGAGTGCCTTGTTTGTATGTTGGTGATGACGTGCATTGCATTGTTTGTTTATTCTCATGGGTTTTTATGGTACAATCCCAGTTCATGCATTGTCATCATGATGAATTATTGTTGTAATATCACGAAAACTAGTAAACTAAAACTAGAGAGTTCTAGAGCTTTTCGTAAGAGTTTTTGAGTTAGAAATGAGGGTTAAGCTCGTAAAATGACTTCCCATACTTAGAATGAGGGTTTTAGGGTTAGGGCTTCAAGGTACGAGCCCCCAAGGACCACCCAAGGGGTCCTTGATGAGGACCTCAAAACAGCCCCAAAAGTTGTCAAAATTACAGCCACCTATTGGCCGTAGATGGACCCACGCCCCATGGGTTGGGATCGTGGGTCAAGGCCTGAGTTTTCCTGCAGATTGTAGCCTCAGTCCAGCACCTACAGAGGTGCAGCACGATCCGTGAACCCACTCACGATCCGTGGGTGGGGGTTTCGTGAATGGGGACAGTTTTTAAGATTTCGTTTTTAAGTTAGGGGCTTAGGGGTTAATTAGTAATTAGTTGGGGGTTAAGGGAGGTCGGTTAGTTAGTTATTAAACCACCTATATAAGCCTAATAGACTCCTAAACTAAGTCAATTAATTCATTCTTCAAAGAACCCAAATTCTCTCTCTAGAAGAAGAAGAAGAAGAAGAGAAGGAAGAGGGTGCAAATTTTCCTCCATTGTTTCAAACTTGATTAGGGCTTTGAATTAAGGTATGTTAGCTTATTCATCTATGGGTTCTTCCATCCATAGATCCCCTTATATTTCCCCCAATTGTGAAGTCAAAAACCCAATTCTAGCTAGGGTTTCTTCTACATTGTGGGTAGGGTTTAGATATGATTCAAATCTAGTGGATAATACCTAACTATGATTGTATTAGCATTGAATTATGATATTATGATGAATTCATGTGATTTCTATGGTTAACCCTAGTTTATTTGATGAATTTGATATTTTGTGGGTCTATGTCATTAGAGGTGAAAATTGAAGGTTCATAGGTGATCTTCTAAAATCAATGTCATGGGTAGTAATTGTTCAAGGTTAGGAATGTATAATCATGAATTGAACTAGACTTTATTGAATATGAAAAGTCATGACTAGTAAAGTTGAATTTGAACCTTTACGATCAATTATGACTAGAATCACCTAGTAACGAAGAATATGATTAGAATACCTTGAATTTAGGTATGAATGATGATAATAAGAAGTAAAGCTTTGAGTATAAGGCTTGTAGCCATGAATGTTGATCATTAGGGTTTGAGAGTAAAACCAATTTGATGAACTAGGCATGTTAAGGCTTTGAGAGTAAAGTCCATTTGAGAATAGAAGCTTAATGGATATAGTTATGGTGGAAGACCTTTACCTACCTAATCTACCTAATGAATGCTTGAATATATGAAGTGATAGAATCACTTGAGTCATGATGATATCAATGTCTAATGTAGAATTCTAGATATGGTATTATGCATGAATATAGTATGACATGAAAGGTTCTCTCACATAGAAATGATTCTAGGTTGAAAGGCTATTCTCACCTAAAATGAATCTAAGTCCAAGGACTATGAAATGTGATGAGGTTGTGGTGATTCCCCTAAAAGACCTTTACATGATAGGAACGTGTGGTGAGTTCCCTTACTCCTAATTAGTTAGTCATGGGGAGTGTGAGGTGATTACCCTTTATATATGTGTGACTCCCAAGGCAAGCGGTGAATACCCATTAGCCTTTAGGTTGATCATGGAGGCGATTACCTATGATCCTTATGTGATGATGTGGAGGCGAATACCTACATTACACATTAAAATTGATATGGAGGCGAAGACCTATATCACATTAAAATAGACATGGAGGTGAATACCTATGATTCATTAACTTGTATGACTTGTGGACACTCCCCTTGTCCTTATAATTCATTAGTATGTGTGACTAGAGGTGATTCCCCTTGTCTTTCATGATGAACTAAACATGTATGCCTTGAGGTGACTCCCCTTGCATTTGTGAACATGAGCATGACTAGTTTGGATTGTAGCTTGTTAGTCCCCTCCAATACATGCATGACTAAGAGGTGATTACCCTTGTCTTTATGATCTTAAGAGATGATAAACATGAATGATGAACCTAAAGTGTCTAGCTTAGCATAGGTAGGATTATGGGGTCTTGTTCATGCATGACACAAGCTTGCCTTAAGGTGACTCATGAAGTGTTTTCTCTTATATGATGTATGCTTAGATAGGATTGTGCTATAGTTGCCTTCCTTGACTTGATATGATTGACTAGAGGTGATAGTTCCCTTGTCTATATGAAGAAAGCTAATAATGAGACCAAAGTAGGGTAAATATGACTATGATGACTTCAAGGTTATGCTTAGTGTGAAGGGTAGTATGGGATGCATTTCATACATTGTGTTTTGAGGTTACTTAGAAGTATAGATCCCTTATGGTAGAGAAGCTTAAGACTTGACCATGTATATAGACTATGATTAAGATGACCAAAAAGGGATACTTGGCTTGGGTGGTATTATGGGATGCTATTCATGCATTGCACATGTATGCTTTTAGGTTACTTGAGAGTAGTACTATTATGGTAGAGATGACTAAGAGTCAAATAATGCTTATATGATGCTTATGTTGGAGACTTTGCTTATTATGATGATATTGTCTCTTATGCTTAAAGTTTATGTTTCATGAAGTATTTCATATGATTTTGGATTATGTCTTATATTGACTAACCCTTGTCTTATGCTCTTATGATTATGCTAGCTAACATATTAGTACATTTTGTACTAACGCATACTTTTCCTACATTCTAATCAAATGTAGGGTTTCAGAGATTGAGTTCCATTCTTTAAGATAGATTTCTAAGGAGCTAAGGAGTTGAAGATTTTGGTGAGTCCTCATAGCTTCGAGGACAAAACCCACAATTTCCTTTATGTCTTTTATTTCATGTTTTGAGACTATTCTATGGGTTGTGTCCCAAGAATTTTATTCTAAAGTTGTATTAGATGGTTTGAGACAAAAGTGTAGTAAAGACTTCCGCTTGCTTTTATGAAAATGACTTCGATTGTATGGATAAAAGTTCTTTAAAAAAATTTATGTACTTTTCTATTATTTTATGTTCATGATATGCTAAGGGCTTGTATGAGACTCCTTCGGGGTCAAGTACGCTGTGTTACTTCTAGGGTATACCCCTAGGTCGTAACATTTTACCCAATTTTTATTTTAAACTGATTTTAACGGGAGTCGTACCACCTATACCACTTGATTTACTGTCTTTTGATATCACGAGGAGTCTGGAACGTGCTCCTTTCCTACTTTAGATTTTAGAAGCATTTAGGATGCACTTAGTTTTTACTTGACTAGACAGCGCATCGACGCCTTTTCTTGCATGATCCTTGGCTACTTTGAGATCCTATTCGAAATTAACATGCTCCCGTGTCACTCGTATTAGCTGGGTACGGAGTTGACTGACTGGCTGGGCGGCTTGGAATGATTTTTCACTCTTGCTAGCTGGGCTGGAAGTTGACTGTAGTCGTGGTCAGTTGGGCTGGGAGCCCGTTTCCACTTCTTGGGTTCAGATTTGTGGCACTTCCCTAATGTTCCCATCGCATTCATATGCATTGCATGTCACTGGTATACTTAGTTGTTGACTGTACCCTCTGGTTTATGGGGGCCAGTTGGATTATGTTTGTTGTTTGTACCTTCCGATCTTATGGGGTCTGACTAGGTTGTTGTTTGACTATATTTTGTTCTATGTTATTGTTTTCTTATTAGCTGATAGGTTTTGGACTTTAGAATTGTGGTTATGGGTCCTCCTGATCCTAGGTAGGTTACTTGGTATGTTAGTTGCTTGCGAATAGGTGGTTAGCTCGTGTTCCAAGTATGTTCTTGATTCGGCTTCTCATTCCTTGTATCCTGTTTCTACTCTTTATTGTCTATCTATTTTAGTATCTCTTGTTTAGTTACTTGTGTTATGATCTCCTTATTACTTGTTGTTTATGTTTGTTTTATGTTTTGAGCTCAGTCGGTTGTTGCCTACTGAGTATCACCGTTGATTTGGAGTCGTGCGGAGCAACTTGGAGCTTCAAAGATTAGGGTGAGCTCTTGGCATCCGGAGCTACCGGTTTTCGTTTGTTTTGGCTAGACTTAGTCTTTATGTTGTATTTAGAGACAACATGTACTTATGTTGTATTTGTAGAAGCCTTGTACTCTTATTTTGGGTTAGATGCTCAGTATTGACCGATGGTTAGTGCATTTCAGTTGATTACCCTTTCTTCTTTTGTTGTAAGCTTTATGCTTTTATTGTTGACTTTCCCTTGGTAGTTCGTTGCTTATGGCTTCGGGGTAAAGATTAGGCTACCTACTGGTGAGGCGTAGTAGGTGTCATCATGACCTGAGAAATCGAATCGTGACAACAAGTACATCAGTAGTCATTCAAGTGAAACAATCGACAATCGAATGACCATAAAAAGTTAATATACACTTGGTAGCCATAATAAGAAGCAGATACAAGTTCTTTTTAAGTACAATTATCAATTTCAATTGATGTACAGATCTTGAATCTAATCTCAACTCACAACAAAGATTCACCACTAATGATTAAGATATTCTATAGAAGATTCCAATCAATGAAGTCTTTTGTATTTGCAAATGTATAGAAATTGTATCATTATTGCATAAAACACAAGTAGGCGTGAGTGACACCCACACTAACCCTTATGCCGGTGGTCAGTTCCGGGAGACAATAGTGGGCTAAGGAGACATAGGAGAGGAGAGAGTCATCTGCCATAATATAGATGAGAAAATGAAGGGTGAAAATTTAGGATTTTTCTATAACTTACTATTATTTTGGGCCTAAAAGCGCATTTAGGGTCATATAGTTCAAAGTGGAGCAATTTAAATTGATGGCAGTCAGACGATGTCATTTTCAATTATTTTAACCAATTATCAGGTAATTTTTTTATCTGAATAATTTAGAAACAATATTCTTTAGCTTTATTTAATTGTATGATTGACCTTTCAAATGAGTTAATTTTTAATCTTGTATTTCAAAATGGTTGACCTTTAATTAATTTTGTCTTTGACAACCAAACATATACCTAATAAAGTATAAGTCTTTTAAAAACACATAACATAACTTATAAGATATTATAAATATAAAACTATAAATTTATATCCCGCGAAAATAGTATTTACCCTAAAAAAATAAGAAAATAAACACTGACACAAAATAGGGAAAAAAGGAGAAACGACCCAACATATGTTTGTTGGTACGTAGGATTTTGGAAATGAGGGAAGTAGACGAATTTTTAATTCTATTTTATTTTCTTTTGGTTTTTTTTTTTTCATTATATATATCTCCATCAAACCAAATAATTATATTCTGATGTTTGTACCTACGAGATAGAGACGAACTTAAATTTTGTCATTTTTAAAAGAACTAATTAATGAACATATTCTAAAAGAGTGGTGAAGTAAAATATGATAAAATGTTAAGTGGAGAAATCTTATTGTTGGTAATGCAAAGGTGTATCATGACAAAATCCTAATGATTTGCCTCATGCTCATCTAGAAGTTTAAAAAATATTATCCAAATAATATTAATTTAGGTCAAAATTTTACACGCATGAACAAATTTTGGTTCACACCTTCTATTCAACTACTATAAATTGGCATGGTTAGCAAAGTATAAACGTACATAAATTGTCTTGAAAAATACAATATTTAGAATATGAGTGGTCATATCATGAGAATTGTAAATATAGGTGTCATGATGAGCTTATTGTTGCTTGAAGTTAGTCTAGTCCTTGGGGATATAGGCACTGCAACATCTTATCATCCTCCTTATAAACGTAATTACTCTTCTTCCTAATTACTATTATGCTAGTGTTGAATCTATTCCTATTATATATAATAAGATTAATATACTTATATCAATTACTGACTTAAAATCTTGAATTTGTATCTAATTATACCGATGATATATTCATAGTAAGTCTATTTAATACTCCTTGTGTTTCAATCTTTATTTAAATACTGGCCAACTAATGCAACACTTGCATATTTTGATCCCCTCTGGTTTATTTTTCTTATAAATAGGAAATATTACTACTTCCTCTGTTTTTAAAAAATTATCGGTTTTTCTTTTTAGTTTGTTTAAAAAAGAATGACTTCTTTCTTTTTCTGGTAACACTTTATAATTTCAACTTTTCACGTGACATGCTTAAGACCACAAGATTAAAAAACATTTTGATATATTTGACATAATTTAATTTAGGACCACAAAATTGAAATATCACTTTTATTTTCTTAAACTCAATGCCAAGTCAAACTATACTATAACAAAAACACCTTTTAGCGGCAATAAATATACACATTCACAGAGAAGACTAAAGTCTTAATTTACCGACATTAATTAATTGTCATTAGATTCAGTGTCACTAAAAGTTTTAGGAACATTTACAAAGAGTGTTAAATTGCGCTAAAAAAAGTATATATTTAGCGACAATTCGTTATTTAATTACCGCTTAAAATCATTTTTGGTGTAGTGCTAAGTCATTCTTTTTTAAGCGGATGGAAGTATAATTGTTATGATTTTCAGCAACAAGATGCAATGGGAACAGAGCAGATCAGTTTCCATCAGGGAATTTGTTTGTGGCTGTAAGTGAAGGGCTATGGGATAACGGGGCAGCGTGTGGGCGGCGTTACAGACTGAGATGCTTAAGTGGAAGTGGTTATAGGCCGTGCAAGGGTGGCACTATTGATGTTAGGGTGGTCGATTACTGCAATAAACGCCCATGCCCATCAACCATTGCTCTCTCAGCTGATGCTTTTTCACAAATATCTCCTACTCCTAAGTCGAAAATTAACATCGAATACATCCAGTACGTTTGACGCAAATTATTAGTGTTATTTTTGAAATATTGACAGCCTTAAAAAACATGATTTTGCTTAACTAACTGAACTTAAATACACTCAATCTTGCAACATAAGAGATATATACATCCTTAAATTCTCGTTAAAGTTACGGGTGTTTTCAACACTTTTCTCACTTTTTTTTTATTTAAAGTCTCATGCTTCTACAAAAGTACGAAACCACTTGCTATATCACGTGGCAGATCAGTAGAGTGTTAAAATTTAGTTGGTTAGGTAGAGGGATATTTTTAAGATTATCAATAGTTCAGAAACAAAACTTCAAAAAGGGGTTTCAATATATCTATTTAATTTTCTATATCGTATGCTTTTGTGTTTTTCTTGTGTCATTTTTCTAAACAAGGTTTTCATGGTTTATTTGTAGGATTTAGTAGGAAGAATTGCTGCGGCTCTTTATTTTCAACTTACCATTTTTGATGATAAGATTTTGGAGTTAGTTTACAAGAAACTGATGAAGCATAGAAGAGAGGATAGCTGCTTAACATATATCATCATATATGTGGCAACTATATAATATAAAAGATATAGCGGAAAATGGAAATAGCCTTTTACAAAAATGTAAATTTAAATCGAATACATCCAGTATGTTCTCGATCATTAAATTTGACGCCATCATTTATTTTTCTACGTATATTGTATTCTTTTGTGTCATTTTTCTGAACAAGATTTATTTGTAGGATTTAGTACAAGAAACTGAAGCATATATACAAGTGAGGATAGCTGCTATATAAAGTTCTTAGCGGAAATAGCCTCTTACGGAATTTTTGACCAAAATAAGCTATTATTTAAATCAATTCACTAAAATAATGCATTTTTTTAATCAAATATGCTTCAGGATAATGAATGTAAAACGTTATTGACAGTAATGTTTTATGACTGTTTATTCCGTCAGTTTTTTTCTTTTTGTCATTGAATTTTTTGAATAAAATAAAGCATACGACATTACTGTGAAACAAGTTGTTTATACTAATTTTGTAAAATTTCAAAAAAAAAAAAAAGCACGCACTATTTTAGTAAATTGATTTAGATAATGACTTACTTTGATCGAAAATTCCCTCAAACGAAAATGTAAAGTTAGGGGTGCCAAAATATAAAGTTAAATTGTATGGAAATCAACAAGTGTCAAATATGTAATATATATATACATAAAAAAGTATATTTTTATCTAAATATATAATATAATTTTTTGATAAATAAATATCGATCGACACCCTTCAAGTATATATTGCTCCGCCGCTGAATGTGATCACTATCTTTCTTAAATTCTGAGTATAACAAAAGTTTGACCCGTCAAAGTCACTATCCCATTTACGTAGAGGTGGTTGAAAAAAACAAATGTACGTACTAGTTGTCATATTTTGAAGCTAGCTGGGACTACTTATTTATCCCTAAGTGTTGGGTCCAAATACACCCACAAGTATACATGATTGTATGAATAATCATTCACATTTATAAATTAACTAGTAAAATTATCCGCACTTTGCGCGGAAATTTAATATCATGAAATTTATAAAATAATATTTAAAACCTATCAGTCATTATTATAAAGGAAAATGAAAATTATTACACCTTATCATTTATCCTTAATAACATAAGCATAACTTAATGACCGTAAGAATACATACCAGGATCTGTAACATAAGCAATGATGTCAGTGAACCACTCAACGGGAGCAAAATACATAAATATTTAATTGTGAAGAAGAAGAAGAAGATGTTCAGAATTTTCATTGTTTTAAAATGAGAAGAAATCTCTCTATTTATAGACAATAAAGGGTAGTGTGAACAAATGGTTATTGTGCCTTATCGGAAATGTTATAACTATTTGGAAAATTTGCAACCCTTCGGAATGATCACAACCTTTCATAAAAGTCAAAACTTTTCATAAAAGTTGCAACTCTTCATTAAAGTCGCAAATTTTCATAAAAGTCACAACTCTTAATTAAAGTCGCAACTTTTCATAAAAGTCACAACTTTTCATAAATTTCACAACTTTTCATGAAAGGAGAAGGGTAGTTTTGTAAATAAATAAATTAAAAGGGAATTCTTATTTATGGTGGCGCCAAGTAGGCAGGCCTAAGGTTATCTTTTATATATGATATATGATATCATTATTTACTAAATATAATGAATGTTAATTATTTATTCAAGCGATAAAATTTAAAATTTATCTTATATCATTAACTAATATTAAAAATAAAAAAAGCTAAATAATGAACAATTAACAGATGAAGAGCATATTTTTACGCTATTGATGAGATGAAATCAATCTAAGGTTATGGCTTCGCTAGCAATTATATAAAGTGATCACTTGAATTGGTTCTGATTTTTTTATCGTGTTACTATCGCTGCAGGTGAATAGTACTTTATTGAGAGTTTTGCCAACAACTATAAGATTATTCGACTATTCTAAATCCTACCGTCATCGGTTAATTGTGAAGTACATGTGATATGTCATCTGTATCGGTTAAGCAAGGCAAACAGATATATATATTCCTATCCACGTTAGTGAATCATCACAATTTCTGTCACGATCCGAGCCTATATCATGGACGTAGTCGGCACTCGAGAACCATTATTGGCCCTCAAGCGAACCCTCATCCTGGCAGACTACAAGCGGAAGACTAACTTAAGCATACATAAGCATCAAATTGAAAGAAACATTTAAAAACAGTTTACTGAATCTCAAAACTTTGTTAAATATATTAAGTACGAAACATAAGTTTTAAATAAAATATCTGAAATTGAGACTCTCCAAAACTGTCTATCTATGAAGCCTCTACTATACAAAGATGAGTGTTGGGACAAGACCCGCGACTCCTCAAGAGAACTGCTAGTAACAACTCATAAAAATTGGAGTCCTCCAGAAGAAGGTCTTACTCAAAAGCTGACGAAATGATCTCAACGAACTCTTGTTGAGGATCCTAAGAACCTGTATCTACATCATTAAAAGATGCAGGTTGAATGACATCAATAAATTGAATGTACGAGTATGTAATATAGTTGAATAACAAATAAATGAAAGAAATGACTGCAATAGACAATAATGTACTCAAGGTGAATGTAAAGAAATAAAAGAGTTAAATCATTTAAAGCTTTACAAAATACTGTCTCATCTCTGAATTCAACATAATAAGTGATATATAAAAATTCACTTTAACTCTATTGGGAGATTCTCTAACCGATAACCATCACTATGAGCTACATGATGATACATCGTCTCGCCCACACTGCCATAACTGTCCTATACCTTGTCAGGGTATAGAACATCCTCAACTAAGTGGATCCACTAATCTATGCTTAAAACCAATAAGGAATCATCTAAAAAGTATAACCCTTTACCCATGTTGACATTCATGGTTTATGGGTGCTGTGAGTTGTTTAAACTCTCCATCATATCGGTGCTCTAGTCCCAACAATATATACTCATGCTCATATGTTTTAAAAAAACATACTCTTGAAATAACTTTTGAACTCATAACTCATTTAGAAATCTCAGTTTCTCTTTTATTAATGTAAAAATTGATGCATCTGGGAATACATAGTCCCCTTATACTCATACTTGAAAACTCTTTCTCAAAAACATTTCAAATCATATTATAATATGATCATTGATGACTCGGGAAGTCATATTGCATAAACATTGATGGTATATCTAGATACCATACTGCTTAAACATTGATGGCATACTCGATTATCAAACTAATCATATTTTAGAAACTCTTTCTCAAAACTTATCTTTACTTCCTCAAAACTCAGTTTAAAACTCAAGTGTTGACTTTAAAAAGTTTCTCAAAATTTATAACTCAATTCATGGGGTTCATGAGGAATTATGGAAATGAACGACTCAAATCAGGGATCTTAATAGCAATATGGAAACTCAGTAATCAGAACTCAAGGACACTACTCATCTAAAAAAATACTCAATTAATAAGGTTCATGTTGAAATATAGACATGAGCGAATCAACTCACGAATCTTAATGCATAACATATACCAATTCAATAATTAGGAATAGAATTTAAAAAAGAATCAAGAACTCAAGAACTCAAAATCAACTTATCTCAAGAATACTCAAATCGAGGGATAGAATCCTAGATTACTCTTTTACTTATCTAAATTAAGAGATGAAAATTTGATTGTTTTGGGTCTTTAATTAGTCAAGAAATTCGTTTAGGGTTTTCTTAGAGGTAAAAAGATTAAAAAAAAAGAGACCCTTTTAATGTTTTCTCGTCGGCTAATTCGTCACTACATTGTATCAGGTTACTAAAATGGTCATAACGTTTTACTCAAACCTCAGATTTTTGCGAAATTGATGACGTTGGTAATAAGATTCAAATACCTTTAATTTGATAGGTTATGGGCCACATAACTCTTTATATTCTAAGATATATGGTCGTTTAAAGTTGACCCAAAGAGAATCTTACAGCAAAACTTAATCGGTAAGGAAACTTTCAACTCAACTTTGTGCTAGGAGTTTTTAGTGACCTTAATTGATATCCAAAATCATTCCCACACTAAATAATTTACTTTTACATATGGGCAATTTAAGAATTGCCTGATATAACCCTACAAGTAAATGAAGAATGGTTCAAGTCTTAACTTAAAAAAAATCAGGGTGTTACAATATCTCCCCCTTGGGATCATTCGTCCTCGAATAAAGGTTGGTCTGAGAATGGAAAGGGGTTACTCTTATTATATTCAAGTCTAACTCAGAATCACAAAATACTTAACATAGGGTGATTGTTCGGATCTAAATCACGAGATTCAAGTTCTATACCTCTATAGGAAATAGCATCCTAAGAACACTTCTCCTTACCACTACATTCAGCTAACCTTGAGCTCACATCACGAAAAACCTAATGTATCACACATTGCCCACATGTTAACAATACCACATTCAAGCTTAGAACCTTAACCACTCCATAGACTCCTACTAACCCACTTTCTAAGAACTTCCCATCCTCTCATCATCTCTACCAATTGAACTTTCATGCATTACCACCAAGAAGCTCACTTAGTACTCATTGTAAAACCTTATGTCCTTCTTCCTCCACATTTACAACCTTAAATGGAATAAACACACCATCACTATCACAATAATAAATAGCAATCCCCTCATCCATCATTATACAACTACTATCAACAACACCCCTCTCTAAAATTAAAAAAGATTACTGAAAGAATTTTAGGGCGAAAGATCATAAGCACGATTCATTTGAGAATTTTGATATAAGAATATGCATGGCATAACATTATGTTGCTAGCCATTGAGAGTAAATCATGAACTTGTGAGACTGAACATACTATGAGACATGAATATTTATATGAATATGCTCATATCATGAGGCTGATATCCACAACTTTATGGATTAATCTCGAGGTTAATGGGCTAAAGTCTTTACCCCTCATTCTGGAAACTAAGCATAGATGTGAATTTCTCTGAAGTGTATGAGCATAGGTCATATACACAATTCTGATATTATAAATATCCACAAGATGTTGTAATAGCTTCGCGTGAGAAATATGCAAGATTATGAACGAATTGATATATCTCTTAAACTCTTTCTAAAGATATCACTATCTCATCCTCAATACTTGACTTGATTTCTCATCTTATCATCTCCCCCTTAGGTTTAGAGTTGACACTTTAAAGCCATGGATATATTCTCATCATCTCTAAACTGGTCTACATTCCATTTACTCTATTACTCAGGAAAGGCTTATCTCATGGCTACTGAACTCTCCCTAAGCATGTACTAAGACTCCTTCTAAGACCTCTTTCTAAGATGCTTCTCTTAACTTTTTCTCAATGGCTTATAAGGCTGCTTTATCTAGCTCTTAAGGGAAGAAAATTAATGTTTACCTCAGCCTATTACACATTAATAGCTCAATTTATCTAGGCACATATGAAAAATAGTCATTAACTTAATTGGAACCTCATATGATTACATGCAATCTCGGCTACACCTCTTAGTGCTTCTTTTTACTCTCACGACTTAACCACACCTCACTGCCCTTATCTAAAATTTAGGATCTCTCACTTGTACCCTCATCTTCATTGCAACTAACATCTCAATTCCTCACCTACTCTATGTCAAGTCTACCATATCAGATCTCAAGGTTGCCATTTTTTTTACCACCGCTCTCATCTCAAATTCAAGCCTAATGTTTATTACTAAACCCGAATATCAATATGATTGCTCAATTACTATACTAACTTACAACTACTAGATACAAATTAAGAAACACTCGCCCACTAAGGCTTCATGACAAGTACTCAATCTTTATCTCTCTGTCTACATACTTATGAATTAACATCACATTCAATTTTTTGATTCAAGTACTATTTACTCATTCACTATACACCATTGCCTAATTAGTTCTATAACCCTTTGAATATTATGGTCTTTCCCTTAAAGATCATAAGCCTAATTTAGAGCTATCACCTCATGAATACTCCTACTCTTCTATTCAACACCTACATTTGGTCATTACTAACACAATGACACATGATCATAACCTCCTTTCTAGTTAAAGTATACTCTAACTCATCCTAACTAGTGATTATTCCTCTACCTTCTATCAGGAACTTTATACAAAACTATTACTTCTTAGTCTACCCATAAGGGAAAACTCCTCATTAATAACCTACTGGGTGCATGACTATAATAACATAGCTTGCTTCATCACTATCTCCCTTTCTTAGATTACTGAACCTCTACATGTATTCTTCTAACTTTGGGTACTCTTACTACTACTGTTTAAAATCTCATAAATCATACTATATTTTCGGGTGAAAATACTACCCAAGCTCCAAAACATACTTTCGCATAAGAGTCTCAACTGAAACAAGGTTTAGAGAAAAGAGTCTGGGAATACATCTCGCTTTTAGCTCGAACGCACGAGTCATATGAATAAGAGTGCATTCTCTTGAATCTCAACACTTAAGCTCACTCATAGGCTTCTCTTAAGCCCATATGTAGTTTCATGACTTTCTCAAGATTTTTGCTAAGTGTAACTCATTAATAATGAACTGACTTTGCTTTTCAACTACCTTGAGTATGGAAGATAGTCGAATGAATTTGAGAAACGCACGAGTTTTCAATAAGTTCCTTATGACACAGCTCTACTACACGATTTGGAGTATGAAAGAAGGGAAACTTTTCATAAATGTTTGTAGTCCCTCATTTATAAAAGTGGGGCCCTCACAACTATAAATAAGATCCTACTTGACACGGCTTCATAGAAACCCTAGGACACTTGAACTCTGTGCTCTGATACTAAGTTTGTCACGACCCGAGCCTACACCCTGGACATAGCCGGCACTCGAGAACCATTGTTGGCCATCAAGCAAACCCTCATCATGGCTGACTACAAGTGGAAGATTAACTCAAACATACATAAGCATCAAATTGAAATAAACGTGTAAAAACAGTTTACTGAATCTCAAAACTTTGCTGAATATACTGAGTATGAAACATAAGTTTTTTTAAAAATATATCTGAAATTGTGAGACTCTCCAAAACTGTCTATCTATGAAGCCTCTACTATACAAAGATGAGTGTTAGGACAAGACCCGCGACTCCTCAAGAGAACTGCTAGTAACAACTCATAAAAATTGGAGTCCTCCAGAAGCAATGAGGTCTTACTTAAAAGCTGGCGAAATAATCTCAATAGACTCTTGCTGAGGATCCTAAGAACCTGTATCTACATCATTAATTAAAAGATGCAGGTCGAATGACATCAGTACATTGAATGTACAAGTATGTAATATAATTGAATAACAAATAACTGAAAGAAAGGACTGCAATAGATAACAATGTACTCAAGCTGAATGCAAAAATAAAATAAAGGAGTTAAATCATTTAAAGCTTTACAAAATACTTTCTCATCTCTGAACTCAACATAATAAGTGATATATAAAAATACACTTTAACTCTATTGGGAGATTCTCTAACAGACAACCATCACTATAAGCTACATGATGATACATCGTCTCGCCCACGTTGCCAGAACTGTCATATACCTTGTCGGGGTATAGAACATCCTCAACTAAGTGGATCCACTAAGCTATGCTTAAAACCAATAAGGAATCATCTAAAAAGTATGACCCTTTACGCATGTTGGCATACATGGTTTATGGAGGCTGCGAGTTATTTGAACTCTCCCCCATAGCAGTGCTTAATACTACTCCCAATAATATATACTCATGCTCATATGTTTAATAACATAACTCTTCCTATGGTTTGAGATAATTGCTCAAACTACCGTCTTAAAAGAGGTAACTACTCTTGAAATAACTTTTGAACTCATAACTCATTTAGAAATCTCAGTTTCTCTTTTTTCAATGTAAAAATTGATGCCTTTGGGAATACATAGTCCCCTTATACTCATACTTGAAAACTCTTTCTAAAAAACATTTCAAAATCAAATTATAATATGATCATTGATGATTCGGGAAGTCATAATGCATAAGCATTGATGATATATCTAGATACCATACTTCTTAAACATTGATGGCATACACGATTGTCATACTAATCATGTTTTAGAAACTTTTTCTCAAAACTCATCTTTACTTCCTCAAAACTCAATTTAAAACTCAAGTGTTGGCTTTAAAAAGCTTCTCAAATTTAATAACTCAATTCATAGGGTTCATGCGAAATTATGGACATGAACGACTCAAATCAGGGATCTTAATAGCAATATGTAAACTCAGTAATCAGAACTCAAGAACGCAAGAACTCAAGGACACTACTCATCTCAAGAATACTCAATTCATAGGATTCATGTTGAAATATAGACATGAACGAATTAACTCAAGAATTTTAATGCATAACATATAACAATTCAATAATTAGGAATAGAATTTCAAAAAGAATCAAGAACTCAAAATCAACTTATCTAAAAAATACTCAAATCTAGGGATAGAATCCTAGATTTTTCTTTTACTGATTTGAAAGTAGATGTAGGGCGTGAGGACGAACAAGTTCAACACTATGATAGCCTTACATACCTGGAAGAACAAGGTTCTTGGAGAATTTTGAAAAAGAATTTGGTTGGAAGCCTTGAAACCCTAGCTTGAAGGTAAACAATCAAGAAACCTTTCTTGAGATTCTTGAATTAGTTTCTTGAAACTCTATGGCCAAGAGTTGTGATTTTCATTAGTGATTCATAATTTTATGGAGGAATTTGAGTTGGAAAGAATAGAATTCTTGGAGAAGAACTTACCTTGAAGAAGAATCTTGAAAAAGATGGAAAGAATCTTGAATGGAGTCTTCCACTTTGATTTTTCCTTAGGATTTTGAGAGAGAAGAGAATGATGAATTAAGAGATAAAAATCTGATTGTTTTGGGTCTTTAATTAGTCAAGAAATTCGTTTAGGCTTTTATTAGAGGTAAAAAGACACAAAGAACCTTTTTTAATGTTTTCTCGTTGGCTAATTCGTCACTGCACTGTATCCGGTTACTAAAATGGTCATAAACTTTTACTCAAACCTCGGATTTTTTCAAAATTAGTGGCGTCAGAAAGAAGATTCAAATACCTTTAATTTGATAGTTTATGGGCCATGAAACTCTTTATATTCTAAGAGATATGATCGTTTGAAGTTGACCCAAAGAGAATCTTACATCAAAACTTAATCGGTAAGGAAACTTTCAACTCAACTTTGTGCTAGGAGTTTTTAGTGACCTTAATTGATATCCAAAATCATTCCCACACTACAAAATTTACTTTTACACATATGGACAACTTAAGAATCACCCGATATGAACCTACAAGTAAATGAAGAATGGTTCGAGTCTTATCTTTAAAAAATTCGGGGTGTTACATTTTCCCTATAACGTTCACAACTAAGTAAAAACCTGCTGCTCACAATTGATGAGATGAAATCAATCTATAGTTATGGATTCGCTAGCAATCATGTAGATTAATGTCACGATCCAAACCGTCGTGATTGACACTCCCACTACAAACCAACTAAATAATACTAACCAAAAGACATGCATTTAAAGATGTGGAACAGGTTTAAATAATCAATTTAAAAGTTGAGTTCCCATAAACCCAGTAAATTATGAGAAACAAACATAAACAAGCGGAAATTCAACCCCTAGAACCTAAAAGTCATTGTACCAAAACTTCTAACTAAACAGTATAAGATAAGGGGGTGAAATCCTCAAAACAACTAAACATAAAGTAAAGCATCTGAAAGGTATAAGTCTAAAGGAAATGGACTAAGATCCTAGATGAATCCATGGTAGCCTGAAGGAATTGGCTCAGCCTTGAATTCGACAAGTCAATGATCTCCTAAATGAGGTCTTTCAACAGCCGCCTGAAGATGCCTTGTACTCAATAAAGAAGGAGCATGTGCAGTATCGGTACACAAAAAAATAGTGTACCAATAGGATCACGCGGCTATTCTAGTAAGTGAGACATACACAAGTAACTACAACATATTAAACCACACATATACAAAAAGAATAACAATTTACCAGTTCATGCTCAATATATCAGTTTCACAATATCAATCTCAAATACAACAGTTAATGATGGTTCTCATATGGAACCCATACGCAAATTGTTACTGTGTCCGAAAGTGACACTCGATTTAATAATGGGTCGAAACATGACACCCGATCCAATATGTGTCGAATGTGACACCCAATCCAATATGTATCGAAATGTGACACACGATCCAATCAATCACAACCACAAACACAATCAGCACCACAATAAATGATTTACACACTTATATCTTACAATCAGGTAACAAGTTCATTGCATGCTACAGAATCACAAATAGTCATTTCATTCAACTCATTTAATCCTTCCATATTCACAAGCATGCATGAATACAATGGAGAAGATAGCAGGCATATATAACACATACGGGAAATCTAACTATCACCTACCTCAAAACCAAGCCTAAACACTCTTAAGGAGCTTGAGCTTTCTCTTTTTGGAGTCTCTCAGCTTGTTCTTGGTCTAAACTAAGTAATTAATGTAAAAGATCAATAATAGTTGCCTAGTTTACCCGGATTATATCCAAATACTAACCCTTGGCCAAGTCCATGATCCTAACACCCAACTATGGCTTTTTCCGCCATTAAATTCCAGTCAAAAACCCTCCCCCAAGGATAAATAACAAGGATCCTAAGTTCTAAGAATAAATTTACGAATCAGGGGAATAATTGACTTACCTTTAGCGTGAGAATTAGTGAAAAATAAGAAGAAATAGCCCTAGGTCGTCCTTTTGCTATCCAAGAACGAAGTTTGCAGAAAAATAACGTTTTTGAGACTTTTTCCATTTTTACTCGTGACTGGCCCGCCATGGCGGAAATGATCCCACCGTGGCAGGTTGCATGGAGATGAAGACCTGGAATTTGTGTTCCAAGTCTTCATTTCACAACACACCCTCAAACCTTGATGTTCTAAAACTATCATTTCACGCTAAGATCAATTACGGGAGTTATACAAGCCCGAATTTGATTCCATAAAGCCGTACAGGATCCTTATCGTCTTGGCTATCCACTCAAATGATAAAATTCATAATCAAATCCCCTATACATTACCGAATTACCTTAGAACTCATTTGACTCAGATTTCATCCAAGTCTGGCCTAGGCTGGAAATTTTCAAGTTATTACTTAGAAGTTTTCTGGCCGAAATTCCTTCCTCATTGTCTTATCCATAATGAAGGGAACATGTCGTTACAAGTAATCACTTGAATTGATTTTGATTTTTTTATCGAGCTACTAGTTGCAAGTGAATAGTACTTTATTGAGAGTTTTGCCAACAACTATAAGATTATTTGACTATTCTAAAATTCTATGGTCGTCGGCTAATGGTGAAGTGCATGTGATATGCCACCTGTATCAATTAATCAAGGCTAGTGGTTATATATATTCCTATCCACGTTAGAAAACCATCTCCTTTTTCCTATAATGTTCACAACCAAGCAAAAACTTATTGCTCCCAATTGCACACGCAAGTGTACGTGGTTGAGAGTAATAAAATGACTCTTTCAGAATCGAATTGTCGAACCAAGAGGACTAATGATTAATTTATATTCAATTCGTCTGAATCCACAAATTAAAGAAGGTGTTTTCATGAAACTTGTGTTTTCTATTTATACTTTGATTGCAAATACTTAAAGCTTAAAGTTAAATAACAATGAATGACTTCAATTTTGGTGTTAGAATAACAAAAGGTCACAATTTCAGGCTGCAACATGTTAGGAATTCATGTATCACATTTCTTTCATGGATTTCTTATGGTTATTAAATTACTAATTTATAGGGTTGATATTATGATTATAATCTCTCGACCTATAACCACCTGCCTCAGTTGACTGTCTAACTACATCGTTGAGTGGAGATAGACAGACTGAACTGTGAATAATTTATTTTTCTCTCTTAACCAAGCATGGTGTTCATTCAGGTGTCAATCCTAAACATGAATCTAAACAAGTGGTATGCAAGAAAGATCGCACGCTTCATACTCTTTAGTCAATCTACCTATTTGTCTCTTGGGGTCAAGAATCTACAATGAATTTATTTCTATGGTGATCAAGCATGAAATACTAAAATAAGAATACAACAGTAATTTATGCGATAACCAAACTAATCCATAGAAATTGATGTTCAACAATCATCCACGAATACAGCCCCAGAACAAAGGCTTTTAGCCATTCATAATATTAAAAAACATAAATAAAATTGTTTTCATGTAATTCCAGACTATATAAAAAGTAGAAGATTGAAACCTAAGATGAATTGTTATCCCTTGCTCTTGCACTTAAAAAAGAAAAAGTTCTCTTACAAAATAAACATAGGGTCCTACTTATAGAGTTTGGGGAATTAATTCCGTCTACTATTTTTTTATTCCGTCTAGTAATTGAATTTGAAATACTTAAAAATCTGGAAATTCATTGGAGAAAATGGGGTCAGGGTGCCACCAGAGCGCCAATTCAATCACTAGTTGATATCTTTATATATGCATCAACGACGATAGATGCATAACTTGGCTTCAGTTACTGGCACATGGTGTAGCAAGCTGTCAGTGCGCCAGTGATGCGTCTCAGCTGTTTTGAGGTTGGGGTGGCGCTCCATGTTGACTTTTTTCGTGCTCTTTTTTCCTTTTCTCCCTTAAGGTTCTTTCCAGCTCCCATTGTGCTCATACTCCTTTAGAAACCCGTACATTTTGCTAATCATGTAGGTTAGTAAGCAATCATCATAATACTCATCAAAACATATTAACTAACATCAAGAATACTTTCGAAACATAAAGTACATGAGGGTAAATCATAGTAATTGGGCATATAAATATGCCCAAGATCACACCCCACACTTAAACCTTTATTTGTACTCGAACAATCTCTAAATTATCAATTCACCAATAACACCTAAGGCCTTGTCCACCCACACTAGAATAAACCAAATACATTTAATCATGCTTTCGTAGTCCACACTTTATGCAATCACAAACATATTATTTCACCAAATTAGTATGTCAATTGACACAACATAACCTCCATGATTGACTCATCACCATTCTTCCGGGCCAATTTAATCATGTATAAATACACCAACATGAATACACCCATGTGTGTGTCATGATGCCCTCACTATTTTGGTATAGTCTTTCACTCAATCATAAATCATATGTTCACACATTTTAATTTCAAAAAATCTTATTTTTCAGAATTTATGTTCTCACTCACAAAAGATGTTCTTGCATCTCATAACATGACATAGGTTTGCCCTTAGTGTACTTTAACTTTCACAATGCATTCATTATGGAATCAAGAGTACTTAACTTGGTTGTAATGTCAGCTTTGGGATAGGAAGGGTACATTTAGGATACGAGTAATGACTATTTCTCCTTAATGCACTTGTTTTATCACTCTGACACTTTAATCACTTTTCTCTTCTTTGGTTCACACCTCTTAATCACATATAGAATCAAAAACTTGTTAGCAATTAACAGATGGAGAGCATAAATAAGATTGTTTTCATGTAATTCAAGTCTAAAGAAAAAATAGAAGATCAAAACCTAAGATGAATTGTTATTCTTAGCTCTTGCACTTGAAAAAGAAGAAGTTTCCTTACAAAATAAAGCTAAAGTCCTATTTATAGAGTATGAAAAACTAATCGCGTCTCCTAATTGAATTTGAAATTCTTAAAAATCTGAAAATTCGTCGGGGAAAATTGACATACTAATTTTCTTCGTGCTCTTTTTTCCTTGGCTCCCGTAAGGTTCTTTCCAACTTCCATCGTGTTCATACGCCTTTAGGAACCCCTACATTTTTTTAATCGTGTGATTAATGTGCAATTATCGCAATACTCATCATAACATATCAATTAACATAAAAAATACTCTCGAAATATAAGACACACAAGGGTAAATCATAATAATTGAATATATAAATATGCCCAAGATCACTCTACTTTTTCTTATTAAGTACGCAAATCACCTCTTCCGAGTATAATTTATGAGTCACAAATAAGATTTGAAAAGTGATCACATAATCAAATAATTAAGTTTAAGAAAAAGTAAGTAACCACATGAATGTAGCACGAAAGATGATCACATAATTAAACGATTAGGCATCATGAATGAATTATAACAAATCATCCAAAGAAAAACATACAAATAATAAATATGGGTCGAAAATTCTATTAAAATCATGCCTATGAATTATTTATATATATACAAAAAAGTCTCAAATAAAATAGGTGAGCTGAAAACATAGTAAAAACTAAAAAGAATTAGATGGGCGTTGCTGGGCGCGCCACGACAAGGCAATACGCTAGTGACTCCACAATTTCTCGTCTTCCTATTTTGCCACATGTCTAGGTAACGTATGTAATTCTCTTCTTGTAAATGTTGAATGCATATATTCATGTGTGTAAACTAATTTAGCGTACGTGCTTTGTAAGTATGTTACACAATCATTAATAAAAAGATGTATATAAAGAGAAAATATTATTAAAAATAATATTAATTACTCTTATAACATATAGTACTACATTTTTAAATGATGACAAATGAATATTAAATGTATCGATATAATAATTAAATTCAATATATTTTTAACATATAAAATCGGAGCCCCTTTTTGAACTTACAAAGATAATAAAAACATTTAAAAGAAAAATTATATCTCATAATCTTTAGACAAACCTGATCTTTGTGTATATAACACAACATAAACTTCAACGATGGACTTCTTTTTCTGTCATTTAAAACAAATAACTTAATATATAAAATTGAAATATTATATTGTCATTTGAACAAAAAAATATTGTAATTTGGTCAATGTGAAATTTATGTTTAAAAGGTAACAAAGAACAACGATATTTGACTAAGGACTCTCGATATGATTTCAAATTGGTGATATGAAATCAAGTTGATTTGATGTTGAAATTTTATTTAGACATGTAATTTGGATTTTTAAGTTATATTTTTCTCATAAATATAAAAATTATCATAATTTGTGAAATTAATAAATTTCCTCAATCTTCATACAATCTTACCAAATAAAAAAATTATAATCCTAATTATTTTAAGTCGTCAATCAATATAAAAATAGATTCCACAATACAAATATTTAATTATCCTTGGTGTATTTTGTAGTGCCTTTTCAATTGTCATGGAAAACGTATGAGCCATGGCATGGAAAACCTATATTTAGGGAGTGTGGCCAAGATTTGATATATGTAGAGCTGTCAAAATGGGTTTGGCCTGCTAGGTCGGTCCTATCCAACTCTTGAATTAGATGGAGTTGGGCTTAATTTTTTCAACCCATTTAGGAACGAGGCTTTTTAGCCCAGCCTCATTTGGTCCGCTGTCCGCTGGCCTCATAGGCCCAACTTGCAAGCCTCAGAGGCTAGCCCGCGGACTTTAAATTTTAAAAATATTTATTATATATATTTTAAGTAGTGTTTTACTTGTTAAGATTTTGTCAATAAATAATTTTAAAATACCAATATAAAATCAAGACTATATTTTTTACATATCTTTTACATTTTAAGGTCATTAGCCCAAGTTCATTACTCCATTATAGCTAAGAATCTTTGACCTATTTTATTTTTGTTTTTATGCCTAATTTTTCACTTCTCCTTTATTGTCTTGTTTATGAAAATAGTGATCATGTAATGTTTTTTGCTCGGATGAAACTTATGAATGTTGTATCTTGACTATTATGTATTTGTTTGTAAATATTCACTGAAATATGTGTAATTCATCAACGTTCGTATACTTTCTAAGAGGAAAATGTTATCCATGTTTTGGTTGAAGGGCCAACCCGTCCCAATCTGTGGCCCGCTTAGGGCTGGGTTGGGCTGCTATTTTATAGGTCCTTCAATTAAAAGGGTCAACCCATCCCAACCCATTTAACTCTCTAGCCCTTTAGAATTGGGTTGGACCAGCCCATTTTGACAGCTCTAGATATATGGCCGAGTAGTTATTATTATAGGAAATAATTTGTGAATTTTATTACTAATTCAAATAAGAAAAACTTTAAAAATTAAAAATTAAATTGATTTCAAGGTTTGAAATATTAGAAAAATAAAGTATTAAATATTAAGAATTATTATAAGCAAGAATTTAATATCCAACCAATAACCAAACGGTCCTAAATGTTTTTCATTGATTTCCTTCTTTAATTTCTTGAAGTTTGTTTTAAAAAATATGATGATATTGACATCTAAGTAGTCTCCACTTTTAACCATCATGAAAGAGGTCAACGCTTTTACATATTTCTTCCCCTTTGGACATGCACTAAAAGTTATTAATGGACCAAATCTAAGGTTGACTGCATGATAAGTCTTGCATTTTTATTTTTTTTGGTCATACAATAACAAGAGGTGTGGCACCTTATCAATAATCATATTTTTGAGCACTAATCTTAAGTAGATAAGGTTGCTTTAATTTTGTATTTTTGTGGCTGCTCGATCGATATGAATCAAGATTAATGAATATCCATTATACATTATGGCTGCTAAGTGATTTGAAGCAATATGCATTCCTCAATATAAAGGTAATCATGCTTAGGATAATGCACATATGTTTTGTCCTAAGACTAACTTCTTCTTTTGCAAGTCCAGAGGCAACTTTATAATACCATATGGCCTTATTCAACCTTTATGGTAATTTAAATTTAATTAGTTCAATGTTTATGTTCTCACTACAAAATACATTATAATTCTATATTATTATATGATAACTTCCAAAAAAAAAAAAAGCATAACACACTCTATATTTTATAGAATTGTTTTAAATTTTAAAAAAAACGCTTATAAAATCTGTCCTAGATTCATTTTTTCTTTTAAAAATCTATTTAATGTGATTTGAAGTGGAGTTTTATGACCAATTGATCTTTATTTGACATGTGTATTTTTATTTTAAATTTTGAATTTAAAATATTTAATTATTTATAATTTAAAATTTTGAAAATTTGTGGTGCTGACATGTGTCTTTTTTTCTTCTCCTATTATATATAAATAGATTATTATTATTAGCTTTCACATTATTTAGTATTCAGTTTTATAGTATATTAGACCAAGGGTTTCTTGGATCATAAGTGATTTTGATTGTTGGTCACACCTACGGTGTAGATAAAAGGCACAACACTTTTAATATATTAAGATTTGTAACATGAATTTAGAGGTGAACCTAAAAATATAAAGTTTATGATTCCCATTGATATGCTAATATAATTCTTCATGATAATAATTGGCAGGAAGGAAGTGAAACATCAAATTGGCAGACTATGCTTTTATTAAAATAAGATAAAATATTCTCCAAGTTTTCATTATATTAAGATAAGTATTCTCTTAACCTCAAACATGTCTTAGTTTTTGCTTTCAACAACAAGGACATGTGCAAAATCCTAGGACACAATGTGGTTTACATCCACAAGAACATTTACCCAAATAAATATTGTCTTTCTTAAAAGAAACACTCCTTCTTATTCCCTCAATACATCCACAAATTCCATCAGAACAAGTCGGAATTCCAAGTTGACAAGAAGGAGCACAATCTTGTGCTCTTTGACACTTTTGATCTTTTCCAAGTACTATACATGATTGTGAACCTATATCAAAAATAAAAATAAATGTTAATGTCATTATTTCAAGTAAATTCATTGAAAATACATAGAAATCAAACATATATAATTTCATCAAGTTACTATCACTATTTTAATAATGAAGGAAAATCAATTAATATCGATATGATCTCTTGATCATAGTTTATTTTGCAAACTTCAAATGAATAGCAAATGAAGAAATACATATTTCATATATTATGCTTTGTACGTTAGAATTTAGTTAGGAACTGAGTTTAACAGAAAAAAATAAAATTATTTCATAATATTTGTATGATTATACTATGTTTGGCTATGATAATTGCCTCAGTGAAGCCATAGAGTCAATTAAAATATCTAAGTTTACCTTAAAGTATCAAATTATTATTTATGTATTCTCTATAATAATTTTATGCATACCCTATTGAGGAATTAAATAGATCTAAATATACCCTTAGTAATTAATAAATATCCAAATATACTCTTACTTGGGTTCCTCCAAATCAATCAAATCAGACTCATTCTTCTATGATAAAAAAATTGTTATTGGGAGAAAATATGTTTGAAATAGACGATAATAATATGGGTCAATAGGTAAACATATAAAAACTCTAATATGTGTGTATAAAGAAGAAAATTTATTGACATACCATATAATAAGAGGTAATTAGAGGGATAGAGGGAGAGGGAGAAGGAGAGAGAAGAGGAGGGGAAAAGGAGAGGAAACTTTACCGAGCAAAATGAACACCCAAAGAAGAGTGAATACAATGGTTGATACCTTCTGCATCTTTTATACAAAGTCACTATATCTCAAATTTCAATGAAGATCTTTTTATTTTTGTATATTGATTCAAAGTAAAAGTCTTCATATTTATAAGACATAAGTGGTATACCAACTTGACAAGTGAATTCAATCATTAAAATTTAAATCTAAAAGAAGTGGGTAAATTAAAAATTCAATGCAACTAGTCAACTATTCTTTGAAAGTTAGAAAAGAATATTAATTAATTTTTGCACTTATATTTAGAGTTTAAATAAAAATTAGATTTATGTAATCTATATTCTTGACACTCAATTTTGACCGACTTATATCTTATTTTGATAACTATTTGGTTAAATAAATATTTTTAAAATTAATTTCCTTTATTTATATATGTAATCTATTATATATTTTTTGTCTAAATTATTAGTACTTGTCACAACCCCAACTGTTATGAGTGGCACTAACAATAAAACAAATTGGTTGGAGAACCAGCTAAACCTGAAACCAACCCAACACAGAACAGTAGCAGCCAAGGCTTCTGATCTATAGGGCTTAGAAAAAGACCAAGATGATTGCCACAGAATCGAGAAGTAGCAGACATGACCACACACCATTTAATCAAAACCAAGTATACTATATAAAATAAGAGAATAGTTTAGACATAAATGAATTGAGTCCCCACAAACGCAACTCAATCGTCTAAAAACAACCAATGCGAAAATACCCCTAAGAACTGAAAGTCACCATACAAAAACTCTAAAACAATCCAACTGAGATATAGCCCTAAAGATAAACATAACTAAAGTCAATAGTCCATGTCCGAACAAATGGACAAGAAAATTTAGATAAATCCATGGAAGCCTGAAAGACAAAGCTAACCCTTAGACTCGAAATCAGATGTCTCTCAACTAAGGTCTCGGATCGGCATCTAGAAGACTTGTTGCACTCAACAATACAAGAAACAAGTGCAATATCAGTACACAACCGCCATGTACATGTAGGATCACGCGACCGGTCCAACATATGTGTATAAGCAGTTAATTACCAAATAGTAATCACAAGCAATGCCCTATATAGAAACAATTACTAACCACACTTAGACTATCAATCACATGACATGCAACAACAATACAAGAACAAACCAATGCATAAGCATGTCCCACATGATCATAATACAAATATCGGTCCTCTCATGGAACCTCAATCTCATACCTGGTCCTCTCACAAAACTTAAACTCAACTCTAGTATCATACCAGTCGTAGTATCCGAGCCAATCGTATATAATCATTCCAGGCGTGGTATTCGAGACAATCAACAATATCTTCTACCAGTGCAGTACCTAAGCCAACCAACAAGCACATCAAGAATGTATAATCACATAACACAACAAACGTGCATAATAAAATAGTACAATGAAAAAGGCCATTTAAACTCACAAATTACAATAACAAGTTCATTTCATATGCTTGCTAGCATGCATTGGACAATATGTCACGACCCGAGCCTACACCCTGGACGTGGCCGGCACTCGAGAACCATTGTTGGTCCCCAAGCGAACCCTCATCCTGGCTGACTACAAGCGGAAGACTAACTTAAGCATGCAAAGCTTAAAACAAAATAAAATTCATGAAACTTACATAAAAGCTTTAACACAAAAGAAAACTCTGAATAATATAATATATTCAACTCGCCCCAAAATAGGCAACTTAAATCTTTAAAATATTTAACAAAATAAATTAACAGATTTCTGAAACTTTATTGTCTATCTATGAAGCCTCTAAATGACAAAGACAGAAGTCGGGACAAGACCCACGACCTCCTAACAACTAATATAACTGAAAGTAAAAGTGGAACCCTCCGGAAGAAAGGAGGCTTATCATAGCTAACTTGAACTCCATGTGGTATCAACGAAGCTCCTGTTGATGATCCTGAATACCTGGATCTGCATCATGAAAAGATGCAGGACAAATGGCTCAGTACGTGGAATGTACGAGTATGTAAGGGGAATTCTAAAGAACAACATAAGCTTAAACTTGATAAAAAGGAAACATACTTAACTCTTCTCAACTCACTCAACTAACATAACTCAGGAATAAGATACTCAACTCAAAGATAAGATATTCAACTCAATGAAATAAGGCTCAACTCAATAATGAGATATTCAACTTAGTGAAATAAGGCTCAAATCAATAATAAGACACTCGACTCTTGGTACTCAAACTCTGGATGCTCAACTCTAGATACTCAACTCAATATAAAGAAAAAATAAGAGATGCAATATATGGAAAGCTTTTAAAACTGTAGAAAGTAACTCAATGTATTTAAGAATACAATATACTCAGTTTGTATGCAAGGATACAATATAAACTCTAGTTGTATCTGAAAATACAAGTAAACTCTATGTATAAAAATACAAATATCTCTGTGGGAGTTTCACTAACCGACAACCATCACTTAAGAGCTATTGTGATGATACAATGTTTTGCCTCACGCTGCCAGGGCCGTCCTATATCTTGTCGAGGGTATAGAACCTGACTGCTAAGTGGATCCACTAATCTATTCTAAAGAGCACTAAGGAATCATCTAAAAAGTATGACCATTTTCTACCCATGGTGGCTACATGGTTTATGGGGGCTGTGAGTTATCTGAACTCTCCCCCATATCGGTACTCAATACTACTCCCAAAATATGATACTAGCTCTTATGTTTAAAAACATACTTCTTTCTGTGATTTGAGATAATTGCTCAAAACTTAGCTCAAAGGCTATCTTGGAAATCAAAGTTTCCTCTCTCGCTTAATTGTGAAAGCATTTACTCTTTTCTGAAAACTAGCTCAAAGGATCTTTGGAAATCAAGGTTTCCTTTTCTTGTTTAAATGTGAAAACATTTTCTCTTTGGGAATACTTAGTTCCCATATAATCTTTTGAAGAAACTGAACTTCACTTTTACTCTTACTCAACTCAATGCTCAAGTCTTAAAACAAGTTTAAAGCATTTGTTATTTAAATGTGAAAACATTTTCTCTTTGGGAATACTTAGTTCCCATATAATATTTTAAAGAAACTGAACTTCACTTTTACTCTTACTCAACTCAATGCTCAAGTCTTAAAACAAGTTTAAAGCATTTGTAAAAGACTTCTTAAAATATGGTTCAATGTCGAATTATGGACGTGAGCGACTCAAACAAGGTTTTCAATAACCATAAATAGAACTCAATACTTGAAACTCAAGAACTTCAATGATACTACTCATTTCAAGAATGCTCAACTCAGAGGGTTCATGCGGAATTATGAGCATGAACTACTCAACTCAAGGACTCAAAGATACTTCTCATCTCAAGACTATTCAACTTATAGGGTTCAGCGGAATTATGGGCATGAACAATTCAACTCAAGGACTTCATGGGTAACATGCAATAGTACCATGATTAGATACATAATCTCAAATGGGATTAGGAACTCAATACTTAAGACTTAGAACTTGAAGATACTACTCCTCTCAATGATGCTCAATTTATGGAGTTCATGCAGAATTATGGACATTAACGACTCAACTCAAAGGTCTACATAACTACATGGAACTCATGTATACGAATCTTCTCATTCTCTTACTTACTTCCTCAAAAATTGGTTCAAATCAATAGTTGATCTCAAAAGTTCATAATCGAACTCAAAGGTTTTCTTGAACTCTACTCTTAACTCTCTCTTGAATGTGAATTATGAATTCAAGAGTTATGGTTCATGATATGAAGGATCTAGATGATAGTGTAGACTCATAAATACATGCTCCTCACTCTCATTCTCACTTACTTGAGTCTTGAAACAAGTTATTATAAATTGTAGAAGACTCCTCAAAATGACTCAAAGGGACTCTCTCAAAATGTTCGGAAGAACTCTCAAGACTTAACTCTTAACTTTACCTTGAATTTGAATTATTAATTCAAGGTTATGATTCATGTTATGAATGATTCCTAAGTGTTTGGAAGTAGTTTGAAGTGTTTAGAATCAAAAGGGGTGAAGATACACTTCAAAAGAGCTCGAATGGGACAACCGACGAAAAAGGAGTGGGGGCAGGCGACCCTGACGCGTTCCGGGCGTGGGGCGTCAGCCCCAAACTTCATAGGCTGCATATGGGCGCACTTCAGGGGCACCGCCCCAGCCCCTTGGGCGCATCTGGGGCTCGCCACCCCAGCCTCTCCCCAGGCCAAGTTCGACGAAATTTGCCTCTCATTTTCTGATCCTAAATTGCTTTTAATTGATTTCTTTTCTCAAGTTTTCCTTAGATTCAATTACCCAACCTAAATACACACTAATCCACTCAAAACAATCACTTTCATCTCAAGAAATCATCAAAACCCCAACAAAACAAGATTTAGAATGAACTTCAAGAACATCTATCAAGAACTTAAATCCTTCAACTTTTGAGAGTGAAGTTACACTGAAAATAACATGTTTGGTGTGTGTGTGAACAAACCCAACACTATGGAAGCTTACATACCACTTAGGGATCAAACCCATGGCAAAAATCCGCGATAAAACTCAAGAACCTCGACGAACGCCTTGATCCTTTCTCTTTTCTCCTCTTCTTTTCTCTTCTTGAACTCTCAACTAAAACCCTAGGCATATATTAGGATTATAAAACAGAATCTAATCAGATTAGACCTCTAAAACATTACTAAAAATGAATTAAATCTGATTGGGTAAGGAAAAGACCAAAATACCCCTCTAAAATCCGGTTTTAACTTTCCTTAACTTGACAACCCAACTTCTAATGGACTTATCTCCCTCATACGAACTCGAAACTGAGAAAACTCGGTGGCGTTGGAAAGATAATTTAAAGATATTTTCTACGGTATCTGATAACACACCTAACTCATCCTGAGCTAGGATTTATGGTTGTTTTAAGTCGACCCAAAACTCATACTTAACTTAACTTGCAAAATTTCAGATTTTGCTATTTCCAATTTAGTTATTTTTGTAACTCAAGGTGATACATCTAGTTACCTTAACACTTAAGAAATTTTAAATTCCTTGGTAAAATCTCACACACTACGAAGAACGGTTCGAGTCTCAGTTCGAAAAAATTCCTGGGGTGTTACACAATATGACACTACAAGCAATAAACATTCATATATACATAATCATGGAGCATACAACTATCACTTACCTCGAATCAAGACCCTTGAAAACTGTAATAACCTGAGTTTTCCCCTTGCGAAGGGCCTTGGCTTGTTCTTGGTCTAGAATAAACAATGAATCAGAAATGGCCTATTATATTACCCAGATTACTAACAAATTCCAACTTCGACCAACATGTGATCACCTTTCCCAACTTAAGATCCTTCCGACCATGAAATCGTGCTCAACACCTTTCCCCAATATTAACCACCTTGTTTTTAAGGCTTAAGAAATAATTAACAAGATTGAGGAGTTAATTGTGACCTTTACCCGTGACTTTCGTGGGGAAAACTGATGTAAGCTACCCAAAATCACACTTATTTGTGTCTCAAGAACACAAATATAGAAAATAGAAATTTTGGGTAGTTTTTTATGTAAAAACTATGCATTCCCTTACTATAGAGACGTGAACCTAGCTATAGCGACGATTCTATAGTGACAACTTACCTTGCTATAGAGGTTTGAGAACTGCTACAGCGAGAGGCCATCCATTATAGCGAGATCGAGGAAAGTTCAGCAGCTCAACATTTAAAATAGGTTATTTTTACAACACAAATTATTTCCTTAATATCTTGGATATAAGTACACATCAGTTATATCTCCATAAAATACCTCACCCTTTACCATATGGACCTAGACCTAACATATCCCGGATCCTATAGGGTGTATTTGTAGTTTCAAGGGACACACTGATTCTTTTTTCAAAAAATTGTGTGATGTTACTTAGTACAGTTGTCTTCCCAATACTTAACTCATTCCCACCTTCTCCATATCACAATCTAGACTATTCATTACTAAGTTGTCTAATGAAGCTCTTGAAATTGTAGAGAAACTACCATCAAAATTGTGTTTTGTCGTTCTTAATTTGAGTCTCTTCTTATTTTCCTTGGTGTTTTCTTTATTTTATTTCTTTATTTATAGAAAATTAATAAATTTACTCTTTGTCATTGTTGCAATTTCCCACCATAATTTAAAATTTTACAATACGGAGAAAGAGTAAACATAATTCAAGTACCAATCTCTTTTTGAAGTTCAAATTTTAGTTGTATCATGTATGTATGATTATTTCTTTGTTTTAGCTTTTCCTTTGGTTGTATCATACATGTGTGATTGTGTATTGTTTTCTTCTTCTTCCTCTTGAATACTTTCTAATTTATCATATTCATTCTTGGTTATCATCTTATTTTTAGTATTTTGGTTCACAAAAGATTTATAATTTGCTAAATCGGATGAATTTTATTAAAAGCTCATTGATATGATTAAGCAATTAAGTATCTTTTGCAATTAATATGTTTTGGTCCAAATATTATATAAACTGAAAGTTCATGAAATTGGCTATCTTGATTACCTACTTATGTGATTGTGACAGACATGAATAGTGAAATTGGTTATCTCCATTATGATTGTGATAGACATGAATAGAAAAATATTTAAAAATTATTCACATATAACTGGTCCTTTTCCACAAATTGAATGTTATGGCATTTCCATCATAGTTTGGTATGTGCACAGACATCAACATTTTGTGCAGAATAGTTTCTTCATTGTCCTATGTTGAATCATCTATAAATTGGAAAAGTAATCCTATGGTGAACAACTATTACCTTCTAATTTAATCCATTATCCAATGCATAAAATACTTAGGGGTCGTTTGGTGTGAGAGATAGAAATAAATAGTCCTGAGATAAAAAAAATAGTCTAGGGATAAACTTAACTTATCTCACCATTTATAGTAGAGTGATAGGATAAATCATCCCTTATATATGAAGGGATAACTAATCCTAGGATAATGAATCCCATTTCGCACGTGAGGGGTTATTTCTTGGTTTTGTCCAGTCATTAATAACTTGTTCTCAATCAAACGGCCCTTTATCATATGCCTTGATGTAGGATACAAAGACATTTTACAGTAGCAGTGATCAGTCTTTAAGAAGTAAGGTGGGTAGTCATGCCAATTTTGGATTTTTTTTATCGCCTCAATATTCTAGATTCTCAAGTAATAAAGCAATGTGTCATTTTTCTTTTAAGTTATTTCAAATATTTTTTATAGTTTTACCACATGATCAATTATTGAGTATGACACAACTCTAGAAATGAATGCAGAAAAAATAGTATCTAAAAGTAACTATGAAAACAATTCATTGAAACTCAACATGTTGGCCCTGTGCTTAAGCACGAACTATCACCCATCTAGTATATATATGTGTGTGTGTGCGCGCGCGCTTTCTAGGTGTAGAACACAGGCTTTGTACGTATATCTCAATTAATTATTATTAATATTTTAAAATTATATAAATAATATTAAAGTATTTATGTGATGAAAATTGTAAAAGGTAATTACAAGTGTGAATTGATGAATGATCACTGAATTGGATTGATATTTAGTATCAATGCAAAGCACTATCAATTAAAAATTAATTTAAAATTATGAATGTTAAAATTATTTTCAAATATAAATCTGGGGAGAAGAAAGATTTTGTTTTGTACCTTCTTCTAATATCAATGGATCAAAATAGTGAGTGGATGAATAAGCATAAACCACAATTTGAGTTTAACTCATGAATAGTTCTAAAACAAGTAAATCAAAATATTACAAGGATAGCAATTAATAAATAAGATAAAACAAATAAAATTAACTTATGTGAAAAATACAGTTGGGGAAAAATCATTAGCATTCTCTTGAAAATATACTAAAAATTGCAGACAAAATTAACTTAACTATGATTTGAAACTTTCCAATACATGAAAATATATAACACCTCATCATCTTCACATTTGATTATCTTTTTAACTATGCTTGCAGCCTACTGTGCTTAGAGGAAAAAAAAAAAAGAATTGCTACAATTTGTTCACTAACCCTTGGTTGTGTGATACCAATGGTTGTAAATCACACTTGAGGTTCTTTACAAAGAAAGAGCGTAGCAAGCTTGAATTATTCATAGTATAAAAATTAGAGAATATTTGTCTACTTATATTCAACAAATGTTAGTACGAATAGGTGCTAATTGTGGCTTAGCAGAAAAGTCACAACCATTCAAAAAAGTCACAACTCTTCAGAAAAGTCAAAACTCTTTGAAAAGGTGGAAAAGTCACAACTCATCAAAAAAGTAACAACCCTTCGGAAAAGTAACAACTCATTCGAAAAGTCACAATGTTTCAATATGAAAATGTGTCTATTTTTAGTATAATATAGAAAATATACTAAATTGAGTGATTTTAGTTGGGGTATTATAGTAATTTAATATTGGGAGTTCATGTTGTTAATGTGTGTGTGTGTATATATATATATATATATATATATAATGAGAGAGAGAGAAGAAATTAATAATATACTAATTTGATACATGTGCCTTGCATGTGAATATCAAATCATGTAGTACACTATTTTTACAAATATATTTAACATTATTAAAAAAATATTAAGTAAGCGTTATAAATTAGAGGGAAAATGGTCTAAAATATATTCGAACTTTGACCGAAATTGCTGTAACACTACCGATCTTTGGGAAGGACCTCTAACCCCCCCCTCCCCCCCTCCCCCCCCCCCCGCCCTTACACTATTTAATAGTGTTAAAGGTATATATGTGCCCACGCAGACATCATAAATATTGTATCATTATAAATAGTAATGTGTCCACGTGGGCACATATATACCTTTAAAATACACTATTAAATAGTGCAGGGAGGTAAAAGGTCCTCCATAAAGTTTGGTATCGTAACAACAATTTCGGCCAAAGTTGGAGTATTTTTCAGACCCTTTTCCCTAAATTAAATAATAAAGTATAAGTTTGTATGAATAATGGATGTAAACATTCTCGTACATAGTGAAAGTTGTGAAATAAATATCCCAAAATATTTATATTTATTTGTAATATAAAGCTTATTTTTATTCAGTCATTTCGTGTCGGCTATATTACATACTAGTACATTCAATGTACTAATGTTATTCTACTTGCATCTCTTTATGATGAAATTATTCAGGATCATCAACAGGTGCTTCATTGAGATCACTTTGCACTTCCCATTTGAGAGTCTTGGTGATTCATCCTTGCATTTCGGTGGACCCCATTTTTCAGTTTAGTATTTACTTTGGGGCGTTGAGGGTCTTATCCCAACATCCATCTTGAACTTAGAGGCTTCATAGATAGCTAGAGTTGAGTTGTTTCAGAAATTCATTCTTTAAATGTTTAGCGAATATTATATTTTGCTAAAATGAGCATTTGAGACAGTTGAATTGTATTTTTCTCCTTAAAGCTTTTAATTTTCTTGAGTCAAATCTTCCGCTAAGTAGCCAGTTAGAACGATGATTCTCTTGAGAGCTAGCAATGGTCTCAAATATCGGCCACGTCTAGGGTGTAGTCTCGAGGCATGACAGTAACACCTGATCTACAGTACAAACTCACCCACGGTTAGTGAAACACTCAACGACACTATCAAGGGCTCCGAACTCATACTCAACCTAGAAGCAGAATGCACATATACATATGAAAAAATAGAGCCTGGATCAAGTAAAGTCTAGGCAAGCTAATGGCATAAAATAATCATACTTATTATAACAACCTTTGATGCCTCAGGCTCTGCCCTTCCTAGAGCTGCATACAGATAGGCCTTTCCGCATCTACCTTGAGCATCAGTCCTATCACTAGACCTACCTCCCCAGGGTCCACCGTGTGTTTCCTGATAACCGCCTCACCATTACTGACCCTGGGCACCGCCTCTAGCTGGGGTTGCTACCATTGCCACTAGCCTAGCTAGATGTGGATCAGGTGCAATCATCCCACGTCGAGGATAATCCCTAGACCAACGATAAAGCTCACCAGAGCCATAGCAACCCTGTAACTCAGAACGTCAAATAATGGGTATAAGGGAAGAAACGAAATAAGAGTAAGTAATTTAACAAAATTAACAAGAGAAATAAGAGGAACCAAAACACAAATATACTTAAATCCAAAAGATCCCTCCAAGAACTTAGAAGTCACGAGTACAAAGCTACTAAATAAGAAGCTTACAAGTCCCAAAAGTGGACAAAAATAATAGACTTATCTCAAAATACGGAAGACTAGTTAAAAAATACTTATGGAGACAAGTAAGATCCAGAATTCCATGTGCTCACCCTGGCCTCCGAATACAGTAATTGTTGGCTCAAACTCAAGGTTGATAGTTGGTATCTAGACCTACATCACGAAATAGATGCATAGTGTACCATGAGTACGAAAACAACATATAATCAGTAGGCATCATAGCCCAACTAAGCAAGAAAAGTAAAGACAATATGAGAAGTAGGAATTAAACACAAAAGAGATCAAAAATTGGATCTCTAATATAAATGCACACGAGTGTTTTATAGAACTGATATGAAGTAAGTAAATAGAGAACTAAAACCTTACTAGACCCATAAGCCCATAAGGCACACTCATGTCCAAGTTTAAATAAGAATCTGAATGGACCCCCAAAAGCATGATGGGTACATAAAATAGCTATAACTACTAAGAACTGAACCCGCTGAGTCAAGAGTCGAAGAGTATGTAGGCAGGACCTTGAACCATTGATAACCTCTGAAAGTAACCAATAAGATCATCAAAATCCAAAGAGTATGTAGCCCAAACCTCGAACCATAGATAGGATTCCAAAAGAACCAAAGAGTTGGGTAGCCCACCCCACGACCATCATAGATAGGCTTCTAAAAGTAACAAATATTATCAAGCCGATAGGCATCAACTACGTAGAGGATCCCGAATCATGGACTGTGGCAGTAGATCAAGGACTAGACCTTGAATCTATGACTACAATAGGGTGTTAAGAAATACCATGCCTAATCATTATCACAGAACCATTGTGGAATGACGTCCATACCAAGGTAACCAATACCATACTCCCAGCTTGAATTGAATTGAATCCCAAACCGTCAAACAAAGCCTGATGTCTCAATCGTGTATCACTAGGGAAGTAGAAAAAGGAGTAATGGATCAAGGAACATTGGAGCTGAGTTATCACCTAATCTACAGTCCATTCTACCAAACCCAAGACTGGTACATCAATCTAAAATGAGATAAGTTATCCAAAATGACGTCAGAGCAAAACTAAGGCCTATCAAATCTAAAATCAGCAAGTCTAAGGCAAGCACTTGTCAATACCTAGACTAAGGCCAAACATGTTTCCAATAATATCCAAAACAAGCTCAACATATACCACAAGGTAAGAATGATCAAAATAAAGGAAAACAACTTCCCCATAAGTCCTCAAATAAACTTGAAACATGATTTCAATTAAGCATGATCCACTATGTACCCAACTCTGTCACACAAATCAACACGTATTTATATTCTCAAGCTCAATCTAAAAAATCAGAAAGTCGTAGCCTTTCTCAAAGTAGATTATGCACTCTTATAATTAATATTTTTAGAGTTTGTCCCTTCTATATGGCCTCTGAACGATGTTACACTATCAAAAATAGGATCACAACATCAACACGATCATTTAGACACTATAACGTACGTGATTTTCACAAATATGTCTTTTTCAAGTCCCAAAATTCAAGTCAAAATAGAAATGTAGTATCCACACTTAAATTATCATATTTGACTCTGTCAAATGGTCCATTTAAGCTCCTCAAACTAGTGTCCGAAAATTGAACATAATTTGGGGCTAAGAAAGTAGTGAATCAACCACATGCATGTAGATATAAAATTAAGTTTAAAAGAAAAGGTTGGGATGCCCCTTCAGGATATAATTTACCTCAAATGAGAGGTCGCCGACAATCCCCAATCACCCCCAACGCGTACTTGCGAGCTTTATGGACACCCATGATTTGAAATCACCCGATGTGGAGATTTGTAGTTCAAGATATGAAATTCTAAACTTTGAAGAAGAAGATAATCGCAGGTTAGCCTTTTAAAGGCCAGACATGTTACTTCTTCGCGAATGCGAGGTCCAGGGCCTTGATCGTATACCACTGGTCAAATGACCAATGTGATCACAAAGGTTAACTCCCGCGACTGCGATGACCAAACACGTTCAACACATGTCAAATACTTTTTTTGCGATCACTAAGAGGTCCACACAAATGACAATAGCAAGTGTAGTAACCCTTTGTAAATGAAAAACTGGGTCCTACACTCAAGCTTCATTTTAAGTCAAATTCCACAAGAAGGATCAGAATTAGCCTAAAAACCTCATGATCAGCACAAAAGGTACTTCTAAATCAAACTAGACGTCACAAAGATAATGAAACCCTCAAAATTGCACTTGGACCATCTTTCTAAACTTTTGACTGAAGTCAACCGTTCAAGTTTCAAAAGCTCCAAAACTTGGAAACTTACATAGAATTTATACAAACAACAAAATGACCAAACTGCCAGTCTCAAGAAGTCCTAAGCTACTTGTGATCACTATAAGAATGCTCTAAACAATGAAAAAAGTCAATAACACATAAATAACAAGAAGGATCATTATATCATCTCCTCTCTTCCATCTCTTTTGAGAGGGGAAGATTCCAAATAAACCACCACCTCATCTCTCCCTCTCCTCTACTCAGCCAACGTCTCCAGCAAAGGAATTACCATGCTCATCCCTTCTCCTTCATCTCACTCTTATCCCAACCTTTCTTCTATAAAACCACTAAAAATGGAGGTTCTCTCTCCTAAAATGAGTTTCTATGTCTCCTATCTCCATCTCTCTTCCGTCTTCTCTCTCTATTTCATTCCTCTCGTATAAAACCATCGGCAATGATACTTCATATTCATACTATTTACAAAGATTGAGAAGTGATGATGAAAATTAGCAACAACCAGAAAACGAGAGGATGAAGTAATCAGAAGCTATGATGATCTTCAAGTTCTATGTGAATACGGTAGGTGGGTTAGTGTGGATGCCACTCACGTTGGGTCAGGGTACAGATATATTTGTACTTTTCTTCAAAAGTCTACAAGACTTTAGGAAACTTCTCTTCTTTTTTCTTCTTTATGTTATGACTTTATTCTAATTGAATATGGGGATCTAAATTTGTATCTAACATTCTTGTAACACCTTGGATTAGAGAAAGGCTAGGAAGGGGTTAAGTGGGCTAATCAAGATCCCAAAAGTGGACCATGGAACCCTCCACGGAGCCCAAAACGGTCTGTGAAGGGGACCACAGTCTATTAATGAGCTCGTGAGGTCGTCCAGAACCTTCCCCAAGCAGGCTTCACCTTGAAGAACGCCCAAACGGCATGTGGTGATGTTGATGGGTCGTCAAAGGGGTCGTTAGGTGGGTCAAATCAGAAGGGGTTCTCCCTTAGTCACTGGTCAAGGACCACTGATGTCTAAACAACCTGTGAAGCTTCACACGGACCATGTAGCTTCTCACAGACCGTGAAGTCATCCATGAATAGGCTTTTTCACACTAAGAGTTTAGGGTAAAATTTAAACGATCATATCTTTCATCACAAAATGAACTAGGTGGACTATGACCTATCAAATTAAAGATAATTGAGTCTTCTTTCCAACGCCACCTAGTTTGCCTAATTCCAAGCTTAGAGTAAACATTTATGCCCGAAATAGTTAATCCCTATCAGGCAGAGTTTCTTCAAGACACGTTAGACGGGCCGTGGTGGTCTTAGACAGTCTGTTTAGGCCTCTTTGAAGTTGTTCTGTCAGCTTTTCAGTTAGGGGCTTTTGGGTCTTTTCATAATTATTTTAACTCAATACTATGTCATTTTGCCTTCTATCTTATCCCCTATATAATGATTTTTACCCCTATAATCACCCAAATCAATTCATTCTCTCAAATTCCAGAAAAAGAAAATCAACTCGTCCTCTCAAATATTTCTCTCTCTAAAGTTTTGAAAAGAGCCGTAGGGTTTCAAGTCAAGCCTCCAATTTCGCCATTGATTTCAAGCTTTTGGCATCAAGGTATGATTGTATTCACCAATGGAGTCCTTTCCTCCATAGGGTTCCTAAATTCTCCAATTTTGTAAAGTTAGATTCCCCAACTGAGTTAGGGTTTTATTCAATTGACATGTGTTCCTTTCAATGGTTATCCAATTAATTGTTTTATGTCTCTTTATGCATGAATTGAAGAAATTGTATGTTTTCTAAGTTGAATTCCCATGAACCCATGTAAAATCGATGTTCTCTAGAATTGAACATATGAAAAAGCTTTTGAATCAAGAAAGTTGAGTCTATGAATATATGCACGTTCTTTATGAAAAATTATTTAAGGTGCTTTGAGAGTAAAGCATCCATGTTGTAGTTATTGTTGTTGTTGTGAAAGGACTTCTCACATACACATGAAAGCATGATTGTGAAAGGGGTCTCTCACATAAAGTATTTTAGAGTTGAAAGGATTTATCCACTAAACTTTAAATCAAGATTTAGGAGCTATTATAATGATGTCTCAAGCTTGGATTGGTTGCTTAATTATACCTTTCCATGTGTGATAATATGACTTTAGCTTGGATTGGCTATTTGATGTGCCTTTCAATGGATAATGAGATAATTTTAGATAATGACTATTCCATGGGATTTACACTTAACACCAAGAGGATATTGAGATGGAGGCTCTCCCGTAGCTTGAAGTCGGGTTTCTAGTAGAATCTCCTTAATTATCCCATACCTATGTGCCCCCATAGGATGATTGTGTTAGATAGACATTATTTTTTGGATCCACGTGAGCTAGAAGTTCATGGTCTTACCTTGGCAAGAAGGACACCCTTTTTCGGTTTGGGGCAGACACTAGATTCGATGTTAATAGTTCAAATGGTCTTAATGTTGGTTAAGATAAATCACTCACAAGAATGAACTAAGGTTACTTCTAGAAGTATCTCACGAATGTTTAAAGGATGCTAGCTTGCATTGACTATTGTTTATGACTTATGTTTTCTAACCCTTTTTCCTCATGATTTAGCTTGGTCATTGCATGTCACGAAAAGGTTCTTTTAGCATGATTTCATACTTTTATGTATTTCTATAATACTTGGTACATTTTTGTACTAACACATACTCTTGCCTACATTCTTATAAAAATGTAGGGTTCGACGCTCCAGGTTCGCATCCCCATGGCTAGAGTTCACTATAGTAGAGTTGAATATTGGGGAGTCCTCATGTTCCGAGGACCGAGTTTTGCTGCTTATTATCTTTACTTCTTTTTAGTATTGTATCCAATGTACGGGTTACATCTCGATCATTCTTGATGTACTAGAGGCCATGAGACTATGTTATACTTTCGCTACATTTTATAAACTCTTATGTTTTTAAATTATCTTTTAAAATCTCTTGATTTGCTATTATCTTGTACTATGTATGCTAGGTGGCTTGTATAGGGCCTCTCGGGGTCATTTACACCATGTCACGTCAAGGGTATACTTTGGGTCATGACAGTCCTTAACTCTAATGATTGATAATAGGTGAAACAGAGCCAGACTACCAATTCTAGTGGCAGAACCAGTGATCAAAGGCAGAGACAAAGTTAAAGGTAGAGGTAGAGGGAGGGCGACACCCGCCAAGGGTGGACCTCGGGCCGTCTTGCACCTTTTTTGAGTTCATATTCAGATCTAAAGGAATCTAGGAGACCAAGTATTTAGCATCACTACTTTCAAATCTGAGAGTGAGCTACTTCTATTCGGGCTTCCACAAATCTTCTTCATTCTTATGCCTTTCTTTCTGGAACATTAATGCTATTACTTATTCTATAGTTATTTTTACTCTTAAACTTTTTAGTTAGATGGTTTAGTACGATAACTTTCGGATTCTTAAAATGTAATAGTTTAGACTTCCACTATTTTATGGTTTATTTTGTGACTTAGCATTATTTTCTTTTTGCCTATATATTTTGGCTAGAATTGTTAGATGTTGCATGAATTAGGATATTAAGCATTGGTTCGCTCATAGATGTATTAATGTGGGTGGTATTCATGGTGGTTTAGATTGTGACATCATCAGTTTAGCCCATTATTATTATTATTATTAGCTTTCACATTATTTAGTGTTCAGTTTTATAGTATGTTAGACCAAGGGTTTCTTAGATAATAAGTGATTTTGATTGTCGGCCAAACCTTCGATGTAGATCAAAGGCACGACACTTTTAGTATATTAAGATTTGTAACACGAATTTAGAGGCGAACCTAGAAGTATAAAGTTTATGATTCCCATTGATATGCTAATATAATTCTTCATGATAATAATTGTATTCATAGCCAAATAAATATTCACAAATAATTAGTGAATTTCTGAAATTCACATATGCTCATAACTATCACAATAGATTTATCCTAGTATGAATTGGAGGAAGGAAGTGAAAATATCAAATTGGCAGACTATGCTTTTATTAAAATAAGATAAAATATTCTCTAAGTTTTCATTATAATAAGATAAGTTTTCTCTTAACCTCAAACATGTCTTAGTATTTGCTTTCAACAACAAGGACATGTGCAAAATCCTAGGACACAATGTGGTTTACATCCACAAGAACATTTACCCAAATAAATATTGTCTTTCTTAAAAGAAACACTCCTTCTTATTCCCTCAATACATCCACAAATTCCGTCAGAACAAGTCGGAATTCCAAGTTGACAAGAAGGAGCACAATCTTGTGCTCTTTGACACTTTTGATCTTTTCCAAGTACTATACATGATTGTAAACCTATATCAAAAATAAAAATAAATGTTAATTTCATTATTTCAAGCAAATTCATTGACAATACATAGAAATCAAACATATATAATTTATTCAAGTTACTATCACTATTTTAGTAATGAAAGACAATCAATTAATATTGATATGATCTCTTGATCATAGTTTATTTTCCAAATTTCAAATGAATAGCAAATGAAGATATATATATTTCCTATATTATGTTTTGTACGTTAGAAATTAGTTACGAACAAAGTTTAACGAAAAAAAAGTTTTAAAGTATTTCATAATATTTGTATGATTATACTATGTTTGGCTATGATAATTGCCTCATGGAAGCCATATAGTCAATTAAAATATCTAAGTTTACCTTAAACTATCAAATTATTATTTGCGTATTCTCTTTAATAATTTGATGCATACCCTATTGAGGAATTTAACAGATCTAATTATACCCTTAGATAATTAATAAATATCCAAAAATACTCTTACTTGGGTTCCACCAAATCAATCAAATCAGACTCATTCTTCTATGATAAAAAAATTGTTATTGGGAGATAATATATTTGAAAAAGACACTAATAATATGGGTCAATAGGTAAACATATAAAAAATCAAATACAAATCCCAAATGTTAACCTTTAAATATATATATATAT